>CM061142.1:640530888-640643752 GCA_030789695.1 Scilla litardierei
ATAACAAAATCGATGAATACTTGGTCGTATGGTTTACTTACCGTAACGGTTAGTGAACCGGTAGATCGAGCATCATCTATCATTTGCTCCAAGGCTGCTGCCAACTGTAGATCACTGAACTTCCCCACTTGCATCCTCTTCAAAAACTCACGTGAGGGTCCCTTTAGCCTTCTAGTGAAGATATCAAATAGCGTGGAGTCATTCCACTCATGGTCTGACTCTGTCTGGAACGTTTCTAACATTCCTTCAAACATAGACAAGGCTTCCCCGAAGGATTCTCTATCAGCCTGATAGAATGTAGCGAGATATATGTAGGATTGTATAGAGCCCGTTCGCATTTTCTTTGGAAGCACCATCGCTGCAACAACTGTACTTGATCAATCAAAGTAAACAACCTGGAAAAAACGTCAGTGGTACAAAGAGAGATAAAGATAATAATAACAGGTGGTGGGAAAAAATCTCTCACAATGTTTTTTTTGATTTTTTTTGATTTTTTTGTTTTTTTTAATGTAATCTAATCAACCTAATTGTGATAAATTGGCACCCAACGGGAAACACCTCCCCGGCAACGGCGCCAAAAACTTGATCGCTCCAAAATGTAACCCAAGAGCACAACCTAGTATGGCGCAAATGCACGGAGATAAATCCCCGGCAACGGTGCCAAAAACTTGATCGGCCCCAGATATACACCCGGAGAACGATTGTAGTTTTACCGCAAGCGCACGGTCAAGTGGCGAGCGGGTATCGAACACGAGGAGGTGGTGTCGGTTCCAATCTATCCTAGGTTGGTTTGACTACGAAGGTTTTATTGGTGGAGATGGCTATGGTATGATATAATGGAAATGGTGGTGGATGTCGGTGTCGGTGATAAAGAAATCGGTCAAATATCGATTCAAATACAATATAATAAAAGTGTCTAGGGCTAGAGAATTCCCACTACGGATCGTCATACATCATCGTAAATAGTGAATCTCAATATTACTAGACTTGCATTGAGGTGAACTAGTCGTAACTGAATATAGAACCAAGCTCACGCTCTCGCGCTATTGCCGGTCTATAGCAACCTAGATTAGAGCCCAATCTCTTGCAAACCCTAACCTAAGCCATAGCATGAAGATCGACGTCATTGTTCAATCGCTCCTCGAGCCCACTCTCGTGCAAACTCGAGTTACGATCTAGGTTGTGATAGTTCGTATTCGTCCAATCTCTTGCAAACGAATATGGGTATAGATTTACAATTAAAAATCCTAGCTTTGGTCCAATCTCTTGCAAACCAAATCTAGAGAAACCCAATTGTAAACCTAAATCGAATATCTAGGCCTTCCCATCGATTAGAATCCAATCTCTTGCAAACCCCAATCGATGGAAATCCCTAGCTATCCGTAATAAATCAATCACAACCTAACCTCCTAGCAATTCTAGCAATTTAGAAATTCATTCATCACAAATCTGAAATTAGATCCATAGGGTTCATCCCCATGCCCTAGAACAACAAATCTACTCTAGCATAGCAATAAGGATATAAGAATCAATAAAAACCATAGCTTGCATACAAAAAGATATCAAATCAAAGATTCAAAGAATAAGAACAAAGATACTTAGCTTTGATGAAGAATTCCAATCCAAATACAAGCTTTTTGATCCAAGAGGGGGCCTAGGGCATGGCCTAACCTCTAAAATAATCAATAAGAAAACATCTTGGAACCTCTAATAAAACATATTGGGAACGCCCTCTAATGGTGGCTACAAAACCCTTATATAGTTCCCAAAAAACCCTAGCAAAACTGCCTAAAAAGCCCCTGAAATTCGGGCCCAAAACTGAATCTGCGCGTGCCCAGAAATCTGCGCCACTTTTGACTCGGCCGAGTGGAAATCTCACTCGGTTGAGTGAGCTTTCCTACAGAAACTCCAGAAAACAGCACTCTGTCAAAACTGTCAAAAACTGTCAAAAACTGGTCACTCGGCCGAGTGGAAATGTCACTCGACCGAGTGACACGGACATGCAAATTCCAGCACTGCAGCATCGACTTGCAGAAATTCTCCAGATTTCATCCGACCTCCGATTTGCACGTTCTTGGTGGAGTTGGAATCGTTATGAAGTCTACTATCCATAAAAAATATGAGAAAAATAATTTACCCACTGAAATGATAGAAGATTTCAAAAGAGTTGGAGGATGTCTGAAAATCTGGGCGCTTCGTGTCCTCGGCATCACTCGGCCGAGTGGCAAATGTCACTCGGCCGAGGGGCTTTTGGAACTCGGACGAGTCGGAGCTCGTAGTCGACTGACGGATTACAGAGAGTTGGACATTTTGGCTCGCCGTCGTCTGGGTGCCACTCGGGCGGACGGAGTCTCCGAACTCGGCCGAGTGGGCGTGCGATGCTCAGCCGAGTGCACGCTGATACATCTCTGTTGCGTGTCCGATCTGGCCGGCCGAGCGGGGTCTCAATGCTCGGCTGAGTGACTCCTTCACTCGGCTGAGTGGCATGCTGAAAATGCCCAATCTCCATCTTTTCGCTTCCTCGTCGCTCCTACGACGTTCTTTCTTCTTCCACTTGTCTTCCATTGCAGAATAACCCTCAAAAGAGCCATGGTTGACACTCCGGAGTGGGTGCAAATCCTTTAAGCTCATTTTTGCTCCCGATCGCTCCATATTTCCTGAAAGCCGACAAAAACAAGAAATAGTGAAAAGTAACGCAATATCGTCGAATAATCGTGAAAAGCGTGATATGGGTGATCGAAATGGCATGCAAATATGTGGAAAAAAGGTGTAAAATATAGACCGATCACCTGCCAAGCAAGCTAAGCCCGCCCGCCTGCACGGGCGAGCATACCCAACAGGATGGGCGTGCCCAGCTGGCTGGTGGGCCCCAAAGGCAGGGCCCACCCTTCAGAAACCATAAGGGGTTAGCGACGACTGCGATTTTCAGCCGATTCGTGATTTTTGCTCAACTTTGAGCATTCGTTTGAGGGATCAAACGAAGTCAGAATTGATATTCGTTTGTTTATATGCGTTCACCATTCATAACTCTTCGATTTGATAGGTTGTATCACTTGCAAAGCTCAACGGTGAGGGAGATAAAATTAGTTGAAGTTTAGGCTTAGTACAAGGCAAAACTAATTTAATTTTTCTCCCATAATTTTTAGTATCACATTGTTAGTGAGACGAGTAAGGGGTCCGGGCTCCTATATAAATAGGGGTTGGCTCCCCTTGGAAAAATAGCACCAAGTCTCTGAATCGAGTAGCTCTGAAAAGTTTTGAGCACGCTCGATCATAGACAAAATTATTTTTTCCTCCTATAATTCTTCCGTTCATTCATTTGCGTACTAGCAAGACGACGACAAGGATTGAATTCGATCATAAGTCTAAGACGCGGATCACTCTCAAGTGAAACTTTCTTCGACGAGTGATTGGCTCGGAGGCGCGTTGTCGGCTCGCTTCGAGTAGACCAGTTTCAGAGGCGCAGAGGCGGTTTGCTTTGGGGAGCTAAAGTTGTTGCTGAAAACGACGCTTTGTTTTCTGCGGATGCAAAGTTCCTGGTTTGTTTTTAATGATTTCATATTTATATTGTTCTAGTTAGTTTTAGATTATTTTTGGAGCTAGTCAGACCCACCCCAAGATAATAGATTTCCTGGCTAGGGTCATGATATTCTTAGTGCGTTTTATTAAAGTGTTTAATAAATTTATTTTTCCGCTGATGTTTATATTTCTATCGTCTGTCCGACGTAGGACGTGCATAGATTTATGCCTTAAGGGTCTCTCAAAAACCAACATTGGTATCAGAGCCTAGGTCTATTTTGATCTAAAACTGCAATGGATATAAATGCATATATGATTGCTAAGAACATGCTTTAAAATTATGAGATAATTCTTGAACATGGAAGAACTTAATAAGATTTTAGATGCTTTAAAATTGTGCTTAAGATTTATGTGATAAAATTTTAAGTTGCATGCTAATTATTTATGAGATAAATTTTAATTCGTTGTTCATGTAAATAATTATGAGATAATTATTAAAAAGATAGTAACTTAATTTTATGCGATATTTTAAGTTGCTAATCTGCATGCTAATTTTATGAGATAAAATTTAGTTGACATGTTTCAATGGTAATTTTACTTTCTTGCATATTATGTGATAATTCAAGAAAGCCTCTTAGGATAGCCATTAAACTCTTCTAAAACTTATGAGAAAAATTTTAGATTGACATACTATGTTTAATAAATTGTTACAACAATTAAATTCCTAATTCTTGATTAGGGTAGCCCTTTCCAGTAATTATTATTTTAATCATTCTGATAATAATTTTGATAAAATGCTATATTATAAATTGTTGTAATTTGAATTTATTAAAATCTTAATACATGATTAGGATAGCACGTGGAAACCAAGAAATCCTTATAGTTGATATGGACTCTAATAAAAGTTATTAACTAATCCTAATAATTTCGAATTTTAGGATTCAACTAGTTGATAGGATTAACGAGTTTTAAAGAAGCCAATTTTTAGTCGATGGCACATATATGAATGATGAGTTTCCTTCAATGGAACATGATCCGGTCTAGTGTTTTTTGACTAATGTTGTGGATCATCCTAGCTCAACTGGGAAAAGTGATCCTGGCCTAGCTAAATCTGTAACGGTCGCTTTCCGACCTTATGTATTTTCTGCGCGTACGACTCTTTTCGTGTGCGTATTTTATTTAGTCACTTCTTGGATCCAGACTATACGAAGTGATATGCTGTTGTGACCGTAAGGAAGAGTAGTTATTTGTGGAATTTTTAGTGAACGTCATTTCACGGGTCGTTCCCCCACAAATCAAGTTTGATTGCAGAGTCGTCGTAGCTTTAGACTTGATCACTGGATCTTTTATTTTTTCTGTTCATTTTTCATGGACCAAATGTACAATTGACCACTATAGCATCGAACCTCTCTTCGTCACGGTCGTCTCGGTATTTTTTTCGTAATTTTTGAACACTCCTAACTCACCCAAATCGATAATCAATCTCGAAGCCCATTTAGCCTTAATCAAATTTCAAATTCAAACTTAATCAAATTTTAGAGGAATCTTTACGCATCATGAATGAGATTGCTGCCAATATTCTCCTCTAGCTTTTACCCACTTGCACAACCCCTCACTCACCCTCTCTCCTAGTCACCCCTAAAATATACACCACTTAAAAATACATTTAGCAAAACCCCTCCTACAAAATCTGCCATGGCCGAACCCTAAGAAACTCACGCCCAAAACCATAGCCGCCCCTTTTCCTTCTCCATCCAGCCATCGACGACCGCCCCCGACCTCCCCTCTCTGGCCACCACCTTCTCCTCCTCCTCCTCCTCCTCCATCTCCACCTCTCCAAGCCCTCGAAAAACCCAAAGAAACAAGCCCAGGCTGAAAATTTCTGAAGCTGTGCACCTTGCCGGAAAACCCCACGGCCGCCGGCCATCCGCTGCCGCCGGTGACGACCACCACCACCACTCAACTCCTATCTGACCTCTCGATCATCTCCAACTCCCCTTACCCTTTCCCAATCTCCTCGAAAACCTCGTGGAACTCAGATCTAGCTGCTGTTTTGACAGTTTGTGCATCGCCGCTTCAAACTTGTGCCTACCGGTCATCCGGCCACCTACAACAACCACCCAATCACCGTTGGACTTCTATCGAACCCCTCTATCATCTGCAATTTTCCTTTTCCTCATCCCACATATCTAGATCCTGGAAAACCCATTGAAACCAAGCCCTAGCGCTATTTTTTGACAGATCTGTGCACTGTTCTTCAACGCCGTTGCCCGGCCATCTCTGATCACTTCCGACGACCACTACACCACCGTTAGATCCCCCTTGCTGTTTTTCTGCAGAGACACGCGACAATGACCGTTGCGTGAATCTGTCCTCTCCGTCTTCTCACGACCGTCCACCGCCGTACGCTGACGCCGTCGGCCATCCATCAGGCCGAGCAACCGCCACTGATCTACTTCAATCCCCAGTAGCCTCCTCTGCCCTTTGGAGTTCACATGCGTTGCTGAACTTACGAGTTTTTACCTGACGTCGCCGCCGTCGTGAAGATCCGTTGCGCTACCCACAACGGGAGGGAGAGATCATCGTTTGCTCACTGTCCGTGCCACCACCTTGCTGTCCAGAGGTGTCTCATTGTGCTACGCATGGCCGAGATGCTGCAGACGATGCCGACGCTTCATCGTTCAAACCCAATATCCGCTTTTTGAACGACGTCAAAAGGTTAGTCCCCTAACATGTAGTAAGAACCCACCCGTAGCAAAATGTAAAACCTAATCTAAAATTTGTCAATGTGAACTAAAGTTATTTTTCGCATCTTTAAAACGTTGCCCACCGAAGAAAATCGACGAACGAACTGATTTCTGTGCACATAGGATAGACGTCGATCTAGACTGAACAAAATCATCAAAAGACATGACTTTTTGACTGTTAGGGTAGTCCCGCCCAATTTAGAAACAAACCGTAGTAGGACTGACTAAAAGCGCGACCTGACATCGCCGTTATCCTGTTTTAGACAGACCATTGCCGACGGGACGCTTCGACGGGACGCTCTGGACAGACGACGCACTCGCCAACACAGGCAAGTGTATACACTTGTACTTTCGGCCGTGTTTAGGCCATAGACTCTTAAAATTGTTAAAACATAAACAAAGAGAACCAGACGTGAAATGATAGCGTCCGGGACCCCCTTGACAGCTTAGACTTGACGACGAAGTCTAAGCGCAACTACAACAACAATTGATACCTTAGGGATATTCTGTGTGTGCGTGCATGTGGACCCCCTAGAAAGAACTATCCCTTTCACTTGTCATGTCGTGTCATGTTACAAAAAGCCTACGGGCGAACAGGTCACTCTCCAAGCTAGAGAGAGTGATCCCTTGTCACGATTGGAAATGGTTAAGCCTGCGGAGAGATAGCGTCCGGGACCCCCCTTGACAGGTTAGACTTGACGACGAAGTCTAAGCACAGCAGCAACAACAACAACTGATACCATATGGCTATTCTGTGTGTGTGTACGTGTGGACCCCCTGAAAGAACTATCCCTTTCACTTGTCATTCGTGTTATGTTACAAAAAGCCTGCGAGCGAATAGGGCACTCTTCAAGCTAGAGAGAGTGATACCTTGTCACGATTAGAAATGGTTAAGCCTGTGGGTGAATAGGCACTCTCCAAGCTAGAGAGAGTGATCCCTTGTCACGATTGGAAATGGGTAAGCCTGCAGGTGAATAGGGTACTCTCCAAGCAAGAGAGAGTGATCCCTTGTACGGATACACAGCCTGTGGGTAATAGGGCACTCACTTAGCAGAGTGAGTGATCCCTTGTACGGATACACAGCCTGTGGTCAATAGGGCACTCACTTAGCAGAGTGAGTGATCCAATGTATGGATACACAACCTGTGGATAATAGGGTACTCTCCAAGCCAAAGAGAGTGATCCCTTGTACGGACTTGTCTTGTGCACTTGGGTGGGGTAGGGTTGAGCGTGCGCACGGGGAGACAGTTTGATCCCCCTCGAACCATAAGGCTTGAACCCTTCGAGTCACACATGTCTCGTCTTGTCTTGTCTTGTCCAGGCTTGTCTTGTCTTGGCCCGTTTAGGTTAGTCCCGTGGTCGGTAGTACATACTACGGCTACTGCTTGTCGTGTTTACTTTTCCTGCTCAGTTTTACTTTCTATAACTGCCATGTTATAACCCCAGTATGTTAATCAACCAGTAAATTGTTGCTTTAAATTACAGTACACTTGCAGCAGAGTCTAACCCTCCTTTGTAGACTTTACCTGACGTACAGTTCCTTTTCTCTTGGGTGCTGTACGTCCGATGTCGAGCCGGAGTTTGTGGACGAGGCAGACTTACCGGAGTACGTGGAGCCTGAGGACATCGACCCAGAGTACGTGCCTGAGGAGGACCAGACCTAGAGGTCTTTTCCGTCGCTGCCTTTCAGAGGTTACTACTTTTAGTTTACTCTCTTTCGGTAGTTTGTTTCCATGCTTAGGCTTTTCTTTTAGACCTTTGTACTCGCTGGATATTATCTCGTTATATTAATGAATGCAACTTTCTTTCTATACTTTCTGTTGTTCCGAATTTTATAAATGCAAGAACCTGAAAATTTTAAAATGGTACCCCTACAGATGCTTATTGGGTCCGAGCTTCACAGCTCAGACCCAAGCGGGCCTTAGTCACGCTTCGCCTCCGTCGTTTTGGGAAGCGGGGCGTGACAGGTTTTAGCGGTGACCATTGCAGGTCATGCAAAAAGTTCGGAACAATAAGAGTACCGTGTTCATTTAATATCCATGTATGAATCTAAATTAGGTTTTCATTGTCTTAAACGGTAGGACGACTTAGATAGACATCTAGGTTTGATAGTCAGGCACCTCGGTTAAGATTTAGTCATACTCGTCTTAGGATACCATAGTAGCCTCTCACCCGGCTCTTACCATGTTAGATTTCTAGAGTCCTTCCTTTAATCCTTCGCTCGGGTCCATCGATTTCGGGCCCAGCAGAACGTAATCTTGATTCTCTTAGGACCCTTCCCCGAGATCTCTATCACGGTCTAGTTCATTAGGTAGTCGTAGTGCGGAGTTCTCCTGATCTTTAGACGGCACGATAATTAGGATCTCTGATTCCTGGCATCTTCCCAATCATTACACTTTCGTGTTATCAGCCGTAGAGTCCCATCATAGCTTTCATGAATCATATCTTAGGCGTATTCATCATGCAATCATGTTCCTTTCCCTCGATTCACGTGATCGCTACATGATAATTATCGATAATTCTTCGAATCTCTCCATTGCAAATCCTGCTACCTTTAAAAAGTATTTTCAAAATTCAGTATTAAATTCTTCGCTCAGTTTAACTTCTTTGAAAACCCTTATTAAATATTTAAATTTCTTACTTTCGGTTGAGTTAAAATTCTTTCACTGATTTTGAAACCTTCTTGGTCGTAAATTTTAAGTTACTATCTCGTACTTATTTTCAAATCGGTATCTTTCGTATTTCAGTTTTAAAACTTTGTTACCATTTTGAAAATTCAATATATCACTTTTTCTAAATTACGAAATTTATTTTAACCACTTACCGTGCGTACTTTTAGAATACTTTCTAAACTAAAGAGAACTTCAAATATATATATATATATATATATATATATATATATATATATATATATATATATCAGTTCTGTGTTCATCGTGCTCACATTTCAAAAACCTTTGTATAAACCTATTTTCATTTGCAAAACAATCGCTACCTCACCCTACTCTTCATTCCTTTGTTTAACTCTTTTTCCGAGTTGTAATTTTCTACATCTACTCACCTTTCTACGTGTTTTTATAAGTATAAAAGTATATGATACCATATTTTACACGTAATTCTTCTTTCATCTATTTAATTATTTTGAGCAATATTTTTGTCCCACCCAACCAGCTATCTCTTTATCTCGCCTTATTTGAACTCGTTCTTTTCGATCTTGTTTCGTTTTGCTTTTGGCTTCGGTTTCCTTTCTTTTATGTAGAGATTAGTGCTTGTAGTTGCTTGTGTCGTCTCTAGTTTAGTAGTGGGCTCCTTGATGTGTGATGTCGTCGTGGTGCACGTACATAGGTAGAGTGTGTGAACTTGTATGAGTGTGTTACCTTTAGGATCTTAATGATTGTCTCGTGTGTCATGTGGTATACTCAGTGTTATTCGTAATATAGTATGAAGTCTGAATGATGGTATTCATATTTGTGTGGATAGCGTCATAGCAGGCAATTCCTTAGACTTAGTCATTCGTATTATAGTGTAGCTTATCTTTGGCTGTATGTGATTGTATCAAAACTTTTGTTTTCTTTAAACCAAATCTTAAAGTTTTGAGACTAGCACACAAGATCACAACCCCCTGTCTTCCCGCATCCAATACCGCAACTCCACACGTTTTCCCTCATGTTTTTTAAAACGTTTCCTTCTCTCCTATCCCTTTTCGAAGTGTTATTTTTCCTTTTATTTTTTGTTATAATGTTAGTATTAGCTATTATTGTTATAGGATTATGTTGCGGGTAAGCATTGAGTGAGAGGAGATATGTGGTAACAGTGATTGGTTGATTTTGAACACAAAGATATTAGATTAGATTTCTTTCTGATGAAAAGAATGATGTGTTCAAGACTTATTTATAATACCGATGTGTGACGGACTCAATGGAGAATTTTGGTTGGATGAAATTATATGCGGGGAGATGCGAACTTATTAGACCCGAAACTTGGATGAGTGATAGATATGAGTAGCTAGGACGAGATAGTAGGAGTTAGGGTGATCATGAGAGTGAGTAGAGCATTTAAAGCATCAAGACCTGATTGTTAGGTTGACGTGAGAAGACGTTGGAAGTAACACGACGTGTTGAGACGAATGGACGGTTTCGTAGACGGATTTGGTGTGGTTCGGAGATTAGATGATAGGAGTACGGATAGATGTGGTTCGATGGTTCATTGATGATAGAGATTAGATTTATGAGTCGATATGATGGATGATATATTGGAGACGAGATGATCATTGATTTGTACACGGTTATGTGGATTTATAGTTATGTGCTAGGATGTGATTCTAGTTGTGGCTTTATTCAGTGGAGAGACGAATTATGACGAATTATTCGAGGATCGATGTTTGAAGTTATGGGGTTGGCGATCATTATGTGTAGATATGGAAGTTATAGGCATGAGTGTTTATAGATATTATTATTATTAGTATAAGTGATTCCGAGGACGGAATCATTTCTAAGGTGTGTAGAATGTAACGGTCGCTTTCCGACCTTATGTATTTTCTACGCGTACGAATCTTTTCGTGTGCGTATTTTATTTGGCCTCTTCTTGGATCCGGACTATACGATGTGATATGCCGTTGTGACCATAAGGAAGAGTAGTTATTTGTGGGATTTTTAGTGAAGGTCATTTCTCGGGCCGTTCCCTCACAAATCAAGTTTGATTGCAGAGTCGTCGTAGCTTTAGACTTGATCGCTGGATCTTTTATTTTTTCTGTTCATTTTCTGTGGACCAAACGCACGATTGACCACCGTAACATCGAACCTCTCTTTGTCACGGCCGTTTTGGTATTTTTTTTCGTAATTTTTGGACACTCCTAGCCCACCCAAATCGCTAATCAATTTCGAAGCCCATTTAGCCTTAATCAAATTTCAAATTCAAACTTAATCAAATCTTAGAGGAATCTCTACGTATCATGAATGAGATTGCTGCCACTATTCTCCTCTAGATTTTACCCACTTGCACACCCCCTCACTTACCCTCTCTCCTAGTCACCCCCAAGATATACACAACTTAAAAATACATTTAGCAAAACCCCTCCTTCAAAATCTGCCATGGCCGAACCCTAAGAAACTCACGCCCAAAACCCTAGCCACCCCTTTTCCTTCTCCCTCCAGCCATCGACGACCGCCCTCGACCTCCCCTCTCCGACCTGTAGGGATATATGCCCTCAGATCATTTGTATTTGATGCAAATGATAAGCCTAGATAGGGACTTATTTGCATGTGATGCAAAATAGATTAAATGTGTTTTAAATAGTTTAAGACAATATTTAATTAAATAAACGCAAGGAAAAGGTTACTGGTAAGACGGGTTCATCCTGCTCTTAACGCAGATTCAAACCGCGTCAGAAACGGAGTTCAAATGAGCTCAATAAGTCTGTTTAAAGTGTTTAAATAGAAACCCAAAGAAATCAGGCCCAAACCAAAGGCTGTCCATTTTTGTGTTTGGAAAACAATAAAAAAAGGGGGGGAGGAGGCCTTATTGGCCCGACCCAAAGGGCCGGGCCCCGTTTTGTAGCAGAAAGGGGAGGCGCCCCTTTCGGGGCGCCTGTGACCCTGCGCCCGCAGGGCGCTCAGCACCCTGCCAGCGCGTGCTTGGCACGCGCCTGTGGGCGCGTGCCTTGCACGCGCCGCAGGGTGCCAGCGCCCTGCGGTGGCGCGTGCTTGGCACGCGCCTGCAGGCGCGTGCCAGGCACGCGCCCCTCGGGCTGCGCACGCATGCTTGATGCGTGGGGCCCCTGTGTGGGCCCCACACCTAGGGTTGCGAACCCTAGGTGCGTTTTCTTGCTGACGGCTGCCTGTATTTATGAAATACATTGTTTGGGTTGATCTTTGGACACTCAATTGGAGGGTCAAACGAACTCCGATTGACGAACGGTTTTTTCCTATGCGTTCACCGTTGAACGCTCGTCGTATTGATAGGTTGTATCAATCTAGAAGCTCAACGGTGAGTGAGTTAAAATTCACGGAAGTTTGCACTTTGTGAAGTGCAAACTAACTTGATTTAATTAACTCTAATTTTTAGTCCCACATCGGAAATTGAGTAGAGGGGAGGGGTCAGCCGCCTATATAAATAGGGGTCTGCCCCCTTCCTCTAAACTCGTCCCAAGCTCTAGATCTGAGCGGCTCTCGTAAATGTTGGAGCACGCTCGGATCTAAGCTAAATTAATATTCTCCTCTCCCTATAAATTTCTGCCTTGCTCCTGAGGGCTCTAGCAAAGCCGCAAAGGAGTTCGGATTCAGATCCGAAATCTAGGCGGAGGTTTCACTCGCGTGAAACTTTCTTCGGCGGTGGGTGGCTCGGCGACACGGGGATTGATCGCCTCGGGATGCGGAGCGGTGCGGGGAGCGGTTCAAGGAGCGGCTCGGTGTGAGACGGGAGCAGCTCGGAAGACGGCGCGGAACATCTCGCCTGCCCCAGGGCTGAGATTCCGGGTATGTGTTTAAGTTTTCATTTAATTATTCGCAGTAGTTAGATCCCTCTTGGGGTGGTCAGATCCACCCCAAGTTGGCAGAGTTCCTGGCTAATAGGGTCTGGTTCCTTAGGGTTGCATGTTAATTAGATTAACATAAAATTTCCGCTGCATTTCTGTCTGTGTTCCGTCCGACTTAGGACGGGACTAGAGTTTTTGTGCCCTAAGGGTCCTATAAAACCCTTCATTGGTATCAGAGCCATCTCTGTATGCTGATCTAGGACTGCGAATTTATTATTTGAATGCTTTTACAGAAAAATGTTTTCTTTAAATTTATGCGATAAATTTAATTTTTTTAAAAAAAAATGTTTTCTTTAAATTTATGCGATAAATTTAAATTATTTTTTAAATGTTTAAAATTGTTATATGATAAATTTTAAACATGAAAGTTTTAAAATGGAATTTTAAATTTATGTGATAAATTTTAAAATTGTTTTAAAGCTTTAAAACTTTATGCGATAAGGTTAAAAGGTTGTTTAAAATTTTATGTGATAAATTTTAAGCATGGAATTTTTTAAATGATGTTTTAAATTTATAAGATAATTTTTAAAACTGATTTTAAAAGTTTAAAATTTTTATGCGATAAATATTTTAAAGTAGCATGCAAATATTATGATTTTTAAACAAGCTTTTACTTTATGAGATAAAATAAAATGTTTTAAAAATCGTATTTTTAAATTTAAATGTTAAATTTAAGTATGCATGCTAAAATTGTTTATGCGATAAACTTTAGTCTATTTAATTGTTAAATAGTTGTACATTTTTTATGCGATAAAATTAGTGTAAATTTTAATGGCTATGTCTTCTTGTCCCTATTTGATAACACAAGATAACCCTTTAGGTTAGCCATTAAGTAATGATTAAAATTTATTACTTGAATTTTAATGACATGCTATGTTTTAATAAAACATTAACAATGCTTCAAGACCTAATTCCTGATTAGGGTAGTCCG
Source organism: Scilla litardierei (assembly GCA_030789695.1). Taxonomy (NCBI): domain Eukaryota; kingdom Viridiplantae; phylum Streptophyta; class Magnoliopsida; order Asparagales; family Asparagaceae; genus Scilla; species Scilla litardierei. The sequence continues at coordinate 640,544,618 of CM061142.1, forward strand.
TTTAATGAAAATTTTAATTTTAATTGTTATTATTAAATCATTAAAGGACTTCGCTTTTAGCGTTGGTTAATAATTTATTAAAATCCTAATAACGATTAGGATAGCACGTGAACCTTATAGTTGATAAGGACTTAATAAAAGTTATTAAACAAATCCTAAAATTTTGAATTTAAGAATGCATCTAGTTGATAGGATTAATTAGTTGTTAATAAAAGCTGTTTAGTCTATGTCACACATACAAAAATGACAAGCTTCATTCAATGGACCATGATCTAGTCAATGTGCTTGGCTAAGAGTTCTGGGTCAACCCTTGCTAGTACAAGGGGCAGTGATCCTGGCTTAGTCAATTCCCTGGCTGTGTTCCGCTGGACCGCAATGTCGCGAATCATGATTGTATGACACCCTGGACTATATCTAGTCAATGCGTTATAAATCTTATTAAAGATTAATTCGTATCCCTCCTTGATTTTGGAGCTTGGTAACTCAAAGAAGACAATTATAGTTGTTGAGTCTCCTCAAGCTGTGACTTGTTTTTCTTTAAGGAACAAACTCCAACATACATGTGATGTAGTCTAGACTTGACCCAAATCGATGCGTCGGGTCTCCTCGAGTATCGATCTAAGTCAAATCTGAACACGAAATCAAGGGTCTGACTAGACCAGTCATTATGATTTGTTGAGTCTCCTCAAGATCATAAGTGACTGTGGGTAAAAATCGACAGGGAATCACATGTGATGTGATTGACCAAGAGTTAGTCTACCAGTCATGGAACCAATCAACTTGTTGAGTCTCCTCAAGGTTGTGAGGTTCGGGATGATTGGATCCCTCTTTCACTAATTTTTAAATTCGATTAAATTGTTCGTTATTAAGCTTTAAAACGATCGTAAAAATAGTGGGAGGATATAGATAGATGAAAGCCAATCTACCTATATTTAATATTGAACACATGCAAAAACTAGGGCAAGACTATGTTTACCGAAGGAATCAAAATATAATATTGGAATAAGTTAACTGGTCAACTAGTTGATTAATTGAATATCAAGTTAAATTCTAATTGATGGAATTAAACTATATTCTCGTTGACATTAAATGACCTTCTAAAGAACAGACTTAAGAAATATGATTTCATTAAGTTCTGGGTCCAACAAATAAATTAAAGCTACATGTCACTCTTCTCTATATGAGGCAGCTTGAACATATAGGATATTCGAAGTATGTTTCTCCCTACAACTTGTCGAGCTACCCTCAAGGTTGTATGGACAAACAATTCCGATCCGCAAAGTTCGAGAATTCGAAGTTCGAGAATTCGATCAAACCGTTTGAGTCGAATACGAGTGCATGAGCAGTGCAAGACTATGTATCCCAACTGGATCTTGAGACAAGCAACTTCTTGAGCTAAACTCGAGATTGCAAAGCTCAAGCGTTTGGATACATAAGATGCTTGCATAGCTATTTATGTTGGGTTAATTAATATCTAAATGTGATTTAGAAAAGGAAGAAGGCACTCCGGAAAGTCAATTGAGAAAGTTAGTTTAATTTATCATTAGTAAAGGCATAAGTAGGAGGAAATGAAAATGTGATATATTTTGATGTCACGATTTCAGAATAAATTGTTATACAAAAACGTCTAACACATTTTTTGACGAATGTCATCACTTTGCTTCGGAAGCAATGTTTTGTGTTAAGTAATTTGTAATACCTATATATATATATTAAATGTTAATATATAAATACACAAGATAGTAGCAAACTTATATGGTAAAATAGACTAGGCCGTGTCGAGAGACTAAGCTTCACAAGTCACATAAAGAGGGGTCTGACCTCTCGTATTATGAAGTCTACGGACACTTGTGAATCTTATCCTCTTAGATATAATGGCCGAAACCCATCTGTGAGACAGTGGGAGAACGAGTTGTCGAACTCAGTCTGGTACATACTGATGTACCCGAGTCTAGATTAACCAAATTAAGTTATTCGTGTATTAAGACACGTGTTCTTGATGAAACACAAGTCTGATAAAATAAAGAACGAAATGACAAAAGTATTTAAATTGATTCGATTAGATCGAATGGTCAAATACTTAGCTACGTAAAATCTTGCGTAATTAAAAGAAAATGTGATTATCTCTCAGGTCAAGTCTGTTAACACATCCGTGTGTTAAAAGGTATGAATCACACTTAGTTAGACTTGGTGTGATCCATTGTAAATGACTCTGAGTTAAGTCCTCCTTCTGGGTTAAGTCCCAGATAGTAATGCCTAGGTTTTGATAATGTTCTGTGAGGTCATTGTCAATAAGATATTCATAAAATCAATCATTAAGAAGTTGTATAATTACTCGAATTTCATGAGACGAAGAGTCGCGTTAAACATCATAACTGATGATGACTTAGCCAACTTCTAGGATGAAAATTCGGAGTAGTAACTCCGATTCAAAATTTGATGCAATCAGAATAGGTCCGTGTGCGTAAATAAATTTTGGAATTTGGTTTACGTGCCCAAGGAAAATGTTTCCTCACTTTCTACAAGTAAATATTTAAGTTGAAAGATTTGTGCAGAGAAGAAAATAGTGAAGTGCAATCGTGTTGGACGAGAACAGTTTTTCATCCTAATTCCTATAAAATGGATTATGTTGAAACCGTCTCGCCAGTAGATGTGCACAGATTTACTCGGCCCAAGCTCGATGTAAAACGATCAGAGTTGACCATGAAAATTGGAGCATTCACTTATAAGTTCGTTTTTCTAAATATGATTTAGACGGACCAACTTATATGAATTAGCCAGAGAGTTTTCAAGGTCAGTGGGAGCGTATAAATTACATGCAAGGCATCAAAGAGATGGAACATATATTTTGATTAAGTAATCAAAGAGTTTGATACATTATCAGAAATAGATATGAACCATTTGAAATGACCATTAACAAATTTAAATTATTATCGTAATGTACGATGAGCGGGATAAGATCCAAGTATATTAAATATTACAGATTCCGATAGACCAAGTGAATTATTTGAATGAGATTCAAATGGTTGGTCTAACATGAACATAAAAACCCCTTGAGTCTATAGTGTAGACGGTTTTAGCAGATCCACTCACGAAGGCTCTACCACATGAAGTCGAAAAAAACTTAGGTAAAAACGGTATAAGATACCGAGATAAATGGGCCTGAGTGCAAGTGGGAGATGTTGAGAGATGATACTCTCGAGGCTATCTATCTTCATGTGTGCATAGCACAAACATCTTGTTCGAAATAACAGTAAGCTGTTTGGTAATAATTTATCTAAGTTATTTTATAATGTTGTTAACATTAGACATTAACTTAGGTAAAGTCCTAAGACTTTATGCAAGGTCAAACATGTATCGAGATGAGTATCTCGATCATGGAGAAATGTTTGACCGTTTGTAGCATAAGTCTAAAAGGGTTCGTGGTCGTAGATGTTTCGAGACAAGGATATCGAAACATCGGATAGACCATTGTGTCTTAGTCTTCACCGTTTAGCGGTGGCGATGATCTCATGATCACTTGACTTGGCGAAGTCGTAGACGAGACACAGGTGCTCATTAGTGAATGAGTTCACTGAACGATCCACAAGAGTTATCATATGGTTATATTGACCAATCTGTCAATGATGACTCTGAGTGATGATAGGCTAGTTGGTCTTTTGACTTGAGGTCATTTTGACAAACCTGTGCGTGAACGGTGCCACTTAGATCAAATGACCTAGCTTCGAGGCAAGGCCTGTCGAAAGGTCTTTGATTGGGTGACACTTGAAGCGTATGAGGAGAGTAATGACCAAGAGAGGATTCGTCTCTCCCGGTCAATGGGAGTTAGTGTCGTAGGGTTAGTTCGGTCTTAGTAAAAACTCTGGCCAGAGTATGTTGGAAGAAGTCCAACATTTTTTGACTAACAGATCGATAGAAACTAACCGGAGTCAAGTTATTGGGGTTGACAGTTTGACCATACCCTAGACTAGATCTACACGACATAGTTTAGACGAAGAGACTATAACTGCGGAATTCATCACGGAAACAGTCAGGGTGGTCCCGACAATACTCATGTCAATGAGTTAACCACATAATGATGATTCCTGAAGCAGGGACGGCAGCCACTGCTCGTGGTCACTGCCGTATAGGGCTTCGAGCCCAACTTGTTGTAAGGGTCAGGCTGTAGGGTCTCACACAGAGTGCGATCTTTCGTCTAGTAATAGGTAGAAATAAGTTAGGGAGAATAATTTGCATTTGATGCAAGGGATAAAATATTGCAAAAGATGTTTGCAATAATCTCCAGCATTCGGAATAAATGATCCTGAGTGCAAGTGGGAGATGTAGGGATATATGCCCTCAGATCATTTGTATTTGATGCAAATGATAAGCCTAGATAGGGACTTATTTGCATGTGATGCAAAATAGATTAAATGTGTTTTAAATAGTTTAAGACAATATTTAATTAAATAAACGCAAGGAAAAGGTTACTGGTAAGACGGGTTCATCCTGCTCTTAACGCAGGTTCAAACCGCGTCAGAAACGGAGTTCAAATGAGCTCAATAAGTCTGTTTAAAGTGTTTAAATAGAAACCCAAAGAAATCAGGCCCAAACCAAAGGCTGTCCATTTTTGTGTTTGGAAAACAACAAAAAAAAGCGGGGGAGGAGGCCTTATTGGCCCGGCCCAAAGGGCCGGGCCCCGTTTTGTAGCAGAAAGGGGAGGCGCCCCTTTCGGGGCGCCTGTGACCCTGCGCCTGCAGGGCGCTCAGCGCCCTGTCGGCGCGTGCTTGGCACGCGCCTGCGGGCACGTTCCTTGCACGCGCCGCAGGGTGCCAGCGCCCTGTGGTGGCGCGTGCTTGGCACGCGCCTGCAGGCGCGTGCCAGGCACGCGCCCCTCGGGCTGCGTGCGCATGCTTGATGCATGGGGCCCCTGTGTGGGCCCCACACCTAGGGTTGCGAACCCTAGGTGCATTTTCTTGCTGACGGCTGCCTGTATTTATGAAATACATTGTTTGGGTTGATCTTTGGACACTCAATTGGAGGGTCAAACGAACTCCGATTGACGAACGGTTTTTTCCTATGCGTTCACCGTTGAATGCTCGTCGTATTGATAGGTTGTATCAATCTTGAAGCTCAACGGTGAGTGAGTTAAAATTCACGGAAGTTTGCACTTTGTGAAGTGCAAACTAACTTGATTTAATTAACTCTAATTTTTAGTCCCACATCGGAAATTGATTAGAGGGGAGGGGTCAGTCGCCTATATAAATAGGGGTCTGCCCCCTTCCTCTAAACTCGTCCCAAGCTCTAGATCTGAGCGGCTCTCGTAAATGTTGGAGCACGCTCGGATCTAAGCTAAATTAATATTCTCCTCTCCCTATAAATTTCTGCCTTGCTCCTGAGGGCTCTAGCAAAGCCGCAAAGGAGTTCGGATTCAGATCCGAAATCTAGGCGGAGGTTTCACTCGCATGAAACTTTCTTCAGCGGTGGGTGGCTCGGTGACACGGGGATTGGTCGCCTCAGGATGCGGAGCGGTTTTAGGAGCGATGCGGGGAGCGGTTCAAGGAGCGGCTCGGCGTGAGACGGGAGCAGCTCGGAAGACGGCGCGGAACATCTCGCCTGCCCCAGGGCTGAGATTCCGGGTATGTGTTTAAGTTTTCATTTAATTATTCGCAGTAGTTAGATCCCTCTTGGGGTGGTCAGATCCACCCCAAGTTGGCAGAGTTCCTGGCTAATAGGGTCTGGTTCCTTAGGGTTGCATGTTAATTAGATTAACATAAAATTTCCGCTGCATTTCTGTCTATGTTCCGTCCGACTTAGGACAGGACTAGAGTTTTTGTGCCCTAAGGGTCCTATAAAACCCTTCACGACCACCACCTTATCCTCCTCCTCCTCCTCCATCTCCACCTCTCCAAGCCCTCAAAAAACCCAAAGAAACAAACCCATGCCGAAAATTTCTGAAGCTGTGCACCTTGCCGGAAAAACCGACGGCCACCGGCCATCCGCCGCCACCGGTGATGAAAACCACTGCCACTCAACTCCTCTCTGACCCCCCGATCATCTCCAACTCCCCTTACCCTTTTCTGAATCTCCTCGAAAACCCCGTGTAACTCAGATCTAGCCGCTGTTTTTGACAGTTTGCGCGCCGCCGCTTCAAACTCGCGTCCACCGGTCATCCGGTCACCTACAATGACCACCCTACCACTGTTAGACTCCTATCGAATCCCTCTATCATCTGCAATTTTCCTTTTCCTCATCCCACATCTCTAGCTCCTGGAAAACCCGTTGAAACCAGGCCCTAGCGCTGTTTTTGACAGATCTGTGCACTGTTCTTCAACGCCGTCGCCTGGCCATCTCCGATCACTTCCGGAGACCACTCTACCATCGTTAGATCTCCTTTGAAGTCCTTTGACTACTGCAAGTTTTCTTTTCCCCTTTGATCGCTGTTTTTCTGCAGAGACGTGCGACAACGACCGTTTTACGAATCTATTCTCTCCATATTCTCACGGCCGCCCACCACCGTACGCAGATGCCGTCGGCCACCCATCGGGCCGAGCAACCCCTACTGATCTAATTCAATCCCTAATAGCCTCCTCTGCCCTTTGGAGTTCACGTGCATCGCTGAATTCACGATTTTTTACCCGACGTCGCCACCATCGTGACGATCCATTGCGCTACCTGCAACGGGAGGGAGAGATCGCCGTTTGCTCACTGTCTGTGCCACCACCTCGCTGTCTAGAGGTGTCTTGATATGCTACCCATGGCTGAGATGTTACAGACGATGTCGATGCTTCGTCGTTTAGACCTGACATCTGCTTTTTGAACGGCGTCAAAAGGTTAGTCCCCTAACGTGTAGTAAGAACCCACCCGAAGCAAAATGTAAAACCTAATAAAAAATTTGTCAATGTGAACCAAAGTTATTTTTCGCATCTTTAAAACGTTGCCCACCGAAGAAAATCGACGAACGAACTGATTTCTGTGCATATAGGATAGACGTCGATCTAGACTGAACAAAATCATCAAAAGACGTGACTTTTTGACTGTTAGGGTAGTCCCACCCAATTTAGAAACAAACCGTAATATGAGTGATGAAAAGCACGACCTGACATCGCCGTTATCCTGTTTTAGACAGACCATTGCCGACGCGACGCTTCGATGGGATGCTCCAGACAGACGATCGCCACCGCAGGCAAGTGTATACACTTGTATTTTCGGCCGTGTTTAGGCCATAGACTCTTAAAATTGTTAAAACGTAAACAAAGAGAACCAGACGTGAAATGATAGCGTCCGGGACCCCCTTGACAGCTTAGACTTGACGACGAAGTCTAAGCACAGTAGCAACAACAACAACTGATACCATAGGGCTATTCTGTGTGTGCGTATGTGTGGACCCCCTGAAAGAACTATCCCTTTCACTTGTCATGTTGTGTTATGTTACAAATAGCATGCGAGCGAATAGGGAACTCTTCAAGCTAGAGAGAGTGATCCCTTGTCACGATTGGAAATGGTTAAGCCTGTAGGCGAATAGGGCACTCTCCAAGCTAGAGAGAGTGATCCCTTGTCACGATTGGAAATGGTTAAGCCTACGGGCGAATAGGGCACTCTCCAAGCCAGAGAGAGTGATCCCTTGTACAGACACACAACCTGCAGGCAATAGGGCACTCACTTATCAGAGTGAGTGATCCCTTGTATGGATACACAGCCTGCGGGCAATAGGGCACTCACTTAGCAGAGTGAGTGATCCCTTGTACGGATACACAGCCTACGGGCAATAAGGCACGCTCCAAGCCAGAGAGAGTGATCCCTTGTACGGATACACAGCCTACGGGCAATAAGGCACGCTCCAAGCCAGAGAGAGTGATCCCTTGTACGGACTTGTCTTGTGCACTTGGGTGGGGTAGGGTTGAGCGTTCGCACGGGGAGACGGTTTGATCCCCCTTGAACCATAAGGCCTGAACCCTTCGAGTCACACGTGTCTCGTCTTGTCTTGTCTTGTCTAGTCTTGTCTTGTCTTGCCCCGTTTAGGTTAGTCCCGTAGTCGGTAGAACACGCTACGGCTACTGCTTGTCGTGTTTACTTTTCCTGATCCGTTTTCCTTTCTATAACTGCCATGTTATAACCCCAGCATGTTAATCAACCAGTAAACTGTTGCTTTAAATTACAGTACTCTTGTAGTAGAGTCTAACCCTCCTTTGTAGAATTTACCTAACGTACAGTTCCTTTTCTCTTGGGTGTTGTACGTCAGGTGTCGAGCCGGAGTTCGTGGACGAGGCAGACTTACCGGAGTACGTGGAGCCCGAGGACGTCGACCCAGAGTACGTGCCTGAGGAGAACCAGACCTAGAGGTCTTTTCCATCGCTGCCTTTCAGAGGTTACTACTTTTAGTTTACTCTTTTTCGGTAGTTTGTTGCCATGCTTAGGCTTCTCTTTTAGACCTTTGTACTCGCTGGATATTATCTCGTTATATTAATGAATGCAACTTTCTTTCTGTACTTTTTGTTGTTCCAAATTTTATAAATGCAAGAACCTGAAAATTTTAAAATGGTACCCCTACAGACGCTTATTGGGTCCGAGCTTCACAGCTCAGGCCCAAGCGAGCCTTAGTCATGCTTCGCCTCCGTCGTTTTGGGAAACGAGGCGTGACAAAATCCCTGGCCACATTTTGTTGGACAGCAAGGATGCGAATAATGATTATGTGACACCGTCAATTACATTTAATCTAATACGTTAAAAATATTCTTCAATATTAACCGTAGCCCTCCTTATTTTTGGATTAGGGGACTAATAGATGCATTTCATGGTTGTTGAGTCTCCACAAGCTATGACATGGTCTCTTTTAGAAACCGACTCCATAATACATATGATGTAGTCTGGTCTTAACCCAAACCGTCGTGTTGGGTCTCCTCGAGTGTCGGTGTGAGTTAAGTTTAGACATGAAATTAAGGGTTCGACTAGACTAGTTATTATTGTTTGTTAAGTCTCCTGAAGATCATAAGTGACTAGGGGTAAAAACCTTTAGGGAGTCACACGTGATTTGATCGATGAAGAGTTTATCTACCAATTACAGAGCTGATCAATTTGTTGAGTCTGCTCAAAGTTATGAAGCTCAGGGTAGTTAGATCCATCTCCCAAAAATTTTAAATATAACAAATTGTTCATTATTATGGCTTAACTCTTCATTAAAAAAGTGGGAGAATATAGTTTAATAAAAACCTCTTAAACTGTAAAAGAACATATGCTAATTCAAACTTCTATTAAAATGTCGTATGGAGTCTGGTCTTAAGTTTATCATCGAGAAGAATGTGCTGAACGGGACGAATTACAAGGACTTGTTGAGGAACATCAAGCTAGTTCTCTCGTTAGCTGGAATCAGTTATGTGCTGATGGAAACAGCTCTGGAGAAACCCGACGACAAGGCCACCAATGAACAGAAGGAGTCATACAAGCTGTGGCAAAGGGATACAGAGAAGGCCAGGTGCCTTACTCTGGCCTCAATGAACAATGACCTGCAGAGAAAGCTTGAGTATATGTATGTTCAGATCGTGCTAAGGCTGCCAGATTCAAGGCCACCTTCAACATTTGGTTAACAAAGATGACGACGAGCCCCGTCCAGGATCATGTGATAAAGATGATCGAGTACGTAGAGGATGCAGCCCAGCTAGGATTTGTCCTTGAAAATGAGATGAGCACGGACATAATCCTAAAATCTTTGACCCCTGCCTTCAACCAGTTCATTACAAGCTTTATAATGAATAACACTGCGGTGGAACTTCCAGGTCTCCTGAACATACTCCGGCAGTTCGAGGAGAGAACCGAGAAGAACCCACCAGTGCTGGTTGTCGGCTCTGCCTCTTCTCACCAGCATAAGGGCAAGGGTAAGAAGGGGCAGATCCCTCAATATGCCAAAGGAAAGAAGGGGAAGAAGAAGAAAGGGGCATCATCAGAGTCCGAGTGTTTCCATTGCCACAAGCCTGGACACTGGAAGAGGAACTGCAAGGCCTACCTTGCAGAGAAAAAGGGGCATGGTGATGCCTCAACCTCAGGTACGAATCTAGTTAAAGAGTATATTAATTTCTATAAATCTTAGTACGTGGTATAAGATATCTGTATGATTACTAAAACATCTGTATAGTGTCTACATGTGCTTAAAGCTATGGATGGGTGAAGTTCCTGGTACGGTCGGCAACCAGAGTAATCGTTGCTGCTGGGGCCGTCTAAGGACTTCAAGGATATCAAGGATGATGTCTTTATTTTATTTTGAATAAATGGTGCAATGAGATTTTGAACAATGATTAAGTGAAAATTACTTAGAATGAAAATGTTGTGAACAATTTTCCTTTAATTAAAGTCATTATTTTTATATTTTGACGAGTATGCTCTGGTGGCTTTCTGAGTTGTTGTGTATGCTTCTGAGTTAATGCGATTGATTGGAACAGTCAGTTTTTTAACAAATCTATAGTAACAAGTATATTCCAGGCGCATATAAATTAGATGTGATCTTAATTATGCGCACAATAAGAAAAGTTCTTGTTTGCCTGCATATAATACTTCAAGTTAGAAGATTAATACAGATAAAGGAAACAAAAGTGTGGGTAGTTATGATTGAGTAAGTTATTATCAAGACTCATATAAATGGATTTTGATATAACTTATTTTTCAGAACAACCTGACACAAATTAATTCCATTTTAACCCATTTAGCATAAATGGGCTGGTTATACTTAATGATCAACATTCTAAATGAGATTTAGAAAGTCAAGTTGAAGTATTAAGACCAGACAGTTCTCAAAGTCAGTGGGAGCTAGCATATCACCTGGTTTAGTTTTGGGCTAAGTAATGTTCCAAGTTATAAAACCATCTATAGCTGATGTTACGACCCACTTCCCTAAAATGAAGGCGAGGCGTGACGAGGCCCGCTCAGGCTGGGAGCTGTGAGGCTCTCAGCCTGTAAAGCGTCTAGAAAATACCACGTAGATCCCTGTAATGTGAAACAGAACAAAGACAAGAATAATATAAAGAGACGAATAATAAATTTTCAATCTCAAATGTCCAAATAAAAGTTCAACAACCACCAGAAAAGCCACCAGGCTAACAAAAGAGTCTAAAAAGGGCCCAGCATGGCCAACAAGGAAAGCAACTAACAAAATGGTGCTACTCATCGCCAAGCTACAACAACTAACAAAGAAACTGCGGAGGGAACTAAGACTGGTCACCGGTGTCCTCGTACCCAACGTCAGCTGCGGAATCAGGCACGTGTTGGATCCTGTGGATGGCAAACAACACTAGAAGGGGGGTGAATATTGTTGTGTAAATAGTAAACCTTTTCGGTTGTTAATATTAGCACAAATAAAATCCTTCTAATGTTGCCTAAGAAGCCAAGTAGAGTGATCTACGCTTGGTTCTTAATCAACAAAATAATATGAAGTAAGAAAAGATTACAACTAGATGTAAATCTTTACACAGAGATCTTTACACAGCGGAGTTGAATAAACAATCTTTGCAATAATAAATAGACAAGGAATTACAAAGATATAAGATTAGCAAATGAAAAATGCTTGTACAAGAAATATAAACAATCACAGAAAAGTGGTCGACCGATTAGTTTGGGAACTAGTCGGTCGGTCGTCCAACTGTGACCGGCTAAAAGGCAAACTGAGAACAGGGTCAATACATGATAGACAGATTTAGTCGGTCTGTGAAGGCTCGTCAACCGACTAGTTTGGGAATTAGCCGATCGGTGAATATTCATTGACCGACTAAGGGTTGAATATGATAGACAATAAGTACTGAGAGTTAGTCGGTCTGAGAAGAAACTCTAACCGACTAGTTTCGCAACTAGTCGGTCGATAGTCGTTCTTTGACCGACTAACTGTAAACAGTAACTCGGCTGTCAGAAAGGACTCTGAATTAGTCGGTCTGAGAACAAGTTCTAACCAACTAGTTTCACAACTAGTCGGTCGATGGATGTGCTTAGACCGACTAAGTGGAAACAGTAACTCACCTGAAATAATCAAGATGAACTAGTCGGTTCCTGAAGAGTTACCGACCGACTAGATTGCAATCTAGTCGGTTGGTTCTCCTTCTTGAACCAACGAAGAGTCATGAAAAGTCTCGAATTGAAGCGCGAAGCTTCGGAAAGATTTCTATGGATTCTAAGATCAACCTAGCTCTAAGATATAGACGCTATGAAGCTCATCGTAAAAATACTTACTCCAAGCCCATCATGATATGTAACAGAAAGTAGAAGATCAGAAAGAACTGAAAGAAAATGTCCAACAGGGGAAAAACACACAAGGAAGAGAACAACCATAATATATATAATAGACAATACATAGACAAAAACCAGTCATTACATCCTACCCACCTTAAGAAAAATTCCGCCCTCGGAATTTCCTAACACTCACGTGTCAGGGAACAAAAGTGGGTATCGCTCTCTCATCTCATCTTCTCTCTTCCAAGTCGACTCTCCTGGCGAGCCGTGTCGCCACATCACCCTAACAAGATCGACTGTCTTGTTCTGGAGTGACTTCTGACGCCTGTCTAAAATCTGCACTGGCTGCTGGTCATACGTCAGATCGGGGCGAACGGTGATCTCCGAGAAATCCACATCATGAGATGGATCGCTGATGTACCGACGAAGCTGCGACACATGGAAGACATCGTGAACTCCTTCCAAAGATGGCGACAAGGCTAAGCGGTAGGCTACCTTGCCAATTCTCTCCAGAATGTCAAACGGTCCAATGTATCTCGGGCTCAGCTTCCCTCGTTTCCCAAAGCGAATCACTCCTCAATTCGGGGAAATCTTCAGGAAAACATGGTCACCTGGCTGAAACTCCAAAGGACGCCGTTTAGCATCTGCCCAATGCTTGAAACGGTCCTGAGCAATCCTCAGCTTCTCCCGTATGTTCCTCACAACATTCACTGCCTCCACGATCATCTCAGGTCCTAACAGCTCACTGTCTCCAATGTCATCCCAGCTCAGTGGCGATCGACATTTCTTCCTATATAGCGCGGTGAAAGGTGCCATGCCAATACTCGCCTGGTAGCTGTTATTGTAGGAAAACTCAACATGGTGGAGACGATCTTCCCAAGATCCCTTGAAGTCCAACATGCACGCCCTCAGGATGTCCTCCAAGATCTGAATCATCCTCTCGGACTGACCATCTGTCTGCGGATGGTACGCCGTGCTGAAACTCAGACTCGTACCCAAACTCTTCTACAGACTCTGCCAGAACTGAGACGTGAACCTCGTGTCTCTGTCCGACACGATACTCATAGGGACTCCGTGAAGTCGTACGATCTCCTGCACGATTCACGTTGCATCACTATCTAATCTAGGGAAAGGAAATAGAAATGGAAAGTAAAAGGGGTTTACCTCCATATATCTCCTCGCTAGCGTCTCAGTGGACTGTCCTACTTGGAAAGGAATAAAGTGTGTGGATTTGGTTAATCGGTCCACGATCACCCAAATCGTGTCATTCTGCTTCAGACTCCGAGGCAGTCCAGTCACAAAGTCCATAGTGATGTGTTGCCACCTCCACTCCGGAATCGAAAGTGGTTGTAGCAACCCTGCCATACGCTGGTGCTCCGCCTTTACCTGCTGGCAAACCAGACACTTGGCTACACTCCGAGCCACACTCCTCTTCATACCATACCACCAATAGTTCAGGCGAAGATCCTTATACATCTTGGTACCACCAGGATGCACAGAATACGGTGAACTGTGTGCCTCAACCAACAACTCCTCTCTGATGTCCCCAGCTGGCACACACAACCTGGCTCCATACCTCAGCGAGCCATCCTCATGAATCAAGAAGTCAGTCCGCAGACCGGCTTCCACCTGCTCCCGTATCTTCACCAACTTCGGGTCTCCAGCCTATCCAGCCTTGATCCTATCCATGATCGTCGACTGTATCTGCATACACATCAACGAAGAGGCCTCTCTAGGAAGAATAATCTCAATACCAGACTCGCAAAAATCTTGCTGCAATCACCACTGCCGGAAGCCACATCACTGCCGGAAGCCTACTCAGCGCATCCGGAACCACATTCACCTTGTCAGGGTGATACTGCAGATCGATCTCATAATCTGCCATGAGCTCCAACCACCGACGATGTCGCATGTTGAGCTCCTTCTGAGTAAAAATGTACTTCAAGATTTTGTGATCAGTGAAGATCTTCACCTTCTCACTCAGCAGGAAGTGCCTCCAAATCTTCAGTGCAAACACGACTGCTGACAACTCCAAGTCGTGCGTCGGGTAATTCTTCTCATGGGCCTTAAGCTGACGAGAAGCATACGCTACCACGTGACCATGCTGATGCAATACACAACCGAGACCCTTGCCGGAAGCATTGCAAAAGATCTCGAATCCTCCACTCCGATCAGGCACAGCAAGAACAGGGGCAGTCGTCAATCTCTCCTTCAGAACACCAAAAGCCTCCTCACAGTCATCAGACCAAACAAATGATACATCCTTCCATGTCAGTCTGGTCATCGGCTCGGCATTACGGGAGAAGTCCTTAATGAACCGCCGGTAATAACCAGCCAATCCAAGGAAACTCCTGATCTCAGATGCTGACTGCGGAACAGGCAACTCCCTGATAGCCTTGATCTTCTCAGGGTCCACTGAAATACCATCTCCTGACACCACATGCCCGAGAAAAGCAACTCTGTCCAGCCAAAACTCGCACTTGGAATACTTAGCATACAACCGATGCTTCCTCAAGATCTCCAACACTATCCTCAAGTGCGATGCATGCTCCTCCTCTGACTTTGAGTAGATCAGAATGTCGTCAATGAAGATAACGACAAACTTGTCTAAAAAGTCATAGAAGATTAGATTCATTAGATTCATAAATATGGCGGGTGCGTTGGTTACATCGAAAGGCATAACCACGAACTCGTAGTGTCCATAATTCGTCCTGAATGCTGTCTTCGGAACATCTTCCTTCTTCACCTTCGGCTGATGATAACCAATCCTCAGATCCAACTTAGAGAATACCCTCGATCCTCCAAGCTGATCAAAGATGTCATCTATACGAGGCAACGGATATCGATTCTTGACGGTCACCGCATTCAACTCCCGGTAGTCCACACACATGCAACGCGAACAGTCCTTCTTCTTCACCAGCAAGACCGGTGCTCCCCATGGAGACACACTGGGATGAATGTAACCCTTCTGAAGAAGTTCGTCCAGCTACTTTTGCAATTCTTCCAATTCTGCTGGTGCCATGCGATAGGGCGCCTTCGAGATAGGCTGCGCTCCCGAAATAAGATCGATCAAAAACTCGAGAGCTCGATCGGGCAGCAATCCAGACATCTCCTCGGGGAAGACGTCGTCGAAGTCACGCACCACCGCTGGTCTATACTGCTCCATCTGCATAGCAACGATCTCCACCAGCTTGGCCCGAAACCTGACCAGACCAAGCGAACTGCTGCCACGGCTGAACTCGAACACTGGATGGCCTGGAATCTCGAACACCACCTTCTTCCTTCGGCAATCGATCGTGGCATAGAAACTCCCAAGCCAGACCATCCCAAGGACGACATCATAGTTGATGATGTCGTGGACGATGAAATCAGCATAGAGCTCATGTCCACAGACCACCAAAGGGCAAGAATTGCAACCACGATGCACCGAGATCATGCCATTTCCTGTAACGATATCCCAACTCTTGGGAAGAGGGGAATTCGATAAGGAATGCTTGTCCATGAAGCTCCGGGAAATAATGCACATCGATGCACCAGAGTCGAAGAGGACTCCTGCAGGAAATGTGCAAACCAAAATCACACCTAACAAGCAATCTAATAATCAAATACTATTCTAGAAAACATAACAAGCAGCCAAACAAATTCCAACAAATAAGGCTAACTACGAAAAGAAACAACTAGACTGAGGGTTACCTGCAATAACCTCATCCACAGTCTCAGTCTCAACTGCAGTCATCAGGAAAGCCTACCTCCTCTGTTGCATGGCCTGCTGAAAGGTCTGTTTCTATGGAACGAGAGGTGCTCCACGTCCAGCAGGTACAGGTGCCTTCTGCTGCAACGGCTGAGCTGCAACTGGTCCCTTTCCAAGGCTGCTTGGACTTCGGGCAGTCCCTCATGACATGCGCCGCATCACCACAAACCAAGCACTGTCCCAACATCTTCCGGCATTGATCCTTGACATGCCTAATCTTGCCACAGAAAAGGCAAGTTTTCGAAGTAGGAGGTCCTCCTGGCCTCTTGAACTGTACCAGCTGATTGGGCCTGAACCCTGGTCTCATCACTGCCCTGGCCTGCTCCACAGGCCTCTTCCCAGCTCCAGAAGCACATCCTCTCTTCTGGTTCACAATCTGCTCCTGTCTCCTCGCTGAAATCAGAACCTTCTGATAGGACTCCAAATCAGAAGAAGACACAAAGCTCTAAAGATCCAAAGAGAGCCCCTGCAGAAACCTCTGGGCCCTCTCATCGGTATCCTGCACCATCTTCGGTGCGAAACGACTCAGCCTGGTGAACTCCTGGTGGTACTGGTCCACCGTCATGCTCCCCTGCTTCAGGTCGATGAAGCGCTGCGCCATCTCCCTCCTGGCAGCCTTCGGAAAGTACTCCTCATCGAATTTGGACTTGAAAGTAGCCCAAGATATCGGCTTCACCAGCATCTCCTCCTCAGCATCTCACCAGTTCCGAGCATTATCTCTAAGCTGCCTCTTCGCCAAGTCAACCCATCCAGCCGGGTCGACCTTCGACATTTTCAGGTTGTCCTCCATATTCCTGATCCACTCATCAGCAGCTAGAGGTCCTTCGATCCCATCAAAGTAAGTGGGGCCCAACTCCCGAAACTGCTTCGCTCCTGGCTCGGAGCGAGGGACATTCTGGACTGGTCGCGCTCCTCGAGCAGTCGGAACATTCTGGGCATTCTAAAGCATGCCCTGCTGCACCTGTATCATCTGATGCATCATCTGCATAATCTCCCCGTTGGTGGGCTCTCGGTTCGGCTCCTCGACACGAGGGGGCACACCACCAGCAGCTCGGGTATTCCGTCTTCCTGCCATCTAATGACACAGAAAACGAAATAATCAGACTCTCAGCCTATGACTCAGGTGTCGAAATTATTTATCGGACATTCTATAATTCTTATCGTTGTTCCGATTAAGTCACAGTTACAGAGTGGGAGGACCTGCATAGGCCACCAACAAAACCTGTCACGACCCGCTTCCCTAAAATGAAGGCGAGGCGTGACAAGGCCCTCTCAGGCTGGGAGCTGTGAGGCACTCAGCCTGTAAAGCGTCTAGAAAATACCACGCAGATCCCTGTAATGTGAAACGGAACAAAGACAAGAATAATAGAAAGAGATGAATAATAAATTATCAATCTCAAATGTCCAAATAAAAGTTCAACAACCACCAGAAAAGCCACCAGGCTAACAAAAGAGTCTAAAAAGGGCCCATCATGGCCAACAAGGAAAGCAACTAACAAAATGGTGCTACTCACCGCCAAGCTACAACAACTAACAAAGAAACTGCGGAGGGAACTAAGACTGGTCACCGGTGTCCTCGTACCCAACGTCAGCTGCGGAATCAGGCACGTGTTGGATCCTGTGGATGGTAAACAACACTAGAAGGGGGGGTGAATAGTGTTGTGCAAATAGTAAACTTTTTCGGTTGTTAATATTAGCACAGATAAAATCCTTCTAATGTTGCCTAAGAAGCCAAGTAGAGTGATCTACGCTTGGTTCTTAATCAACAAAGTAATATGAAGTAAGAAAAGATTACAACCAGATGTAAATCTTTACACAGAGATCTTTACACAGCGGAGTTGAATAAATAATCTTTGCAATAATAAATAGACAAGGAATTACAAAGATATAAGATTAGCAAATGAAAAATGCTTGTACAAGAAATATAAACAATCACAGAAAACAAACGCAGAGAAAGGCGATTTTATCCTGGTTCCCCGCAACCCGGGTACGTCCAGTCCCCGACCAATCCGGTACGAGATTTTCCACTATCTGCCTTGGCAAATACAAGTACCTAACTCCACTCGTTAGGATTTCCAACGACCTAGTCTCAACCAGGATTTCCAACTGGCAACACCTAGACTTGTCTAGTGTTCCAACAACAACACAATGAAACTTATATCCAATACACCACAATAAATTGATGGAGATTGGTTTTTACACCCGATTCTATAGCCAATCAATGATAGACAAAATTGTGTAGTGGCTTGATAGAACAAGAGTCTAGATCACCCAAAGATACGAGAGAATTCTTTGTGATCTAGATCTAATGTTTTTCAAAAATCCTTTTAAACAAAACACAAGAGAAGAGCAATAAGGATTTGAAAAACAATTAGCCAATAAAACGAGAATATGATCTTAAAAAATAATAACAGAATTTTGCAAGATCACAAATAAAATAGAATTGGCTAGAGAGAATGAGAGCTTTGAATTAAAGAGCGTTTGCACAAGAGATTAGATTTTCAATAGTTGTTGTGTATTTTTCTCAAATGAAATTAGCTCTTATTTATAGGGAAAATTTTGAGATTTGAAATTCAAATTTACTTTGACTTTTGTCCCAAAAATCACGGAGAAAATCGCTCAACGAATTTTCAAAATTCAAATCAAAAAACGTCAGAATTTTACAGCTGGTAGTCGACTCCCTCATGTAGGTAGTCGACTCCCAGAGTGTTTCAGGAATACTTGAATCCCAGCTGGTAGTCGACTCCCTACTGTTGGTAGTCGACTCTCAGAGGAGTTTTTCCTGCGACACATCTAGTCAGACAAGTAGCTAACTCCAGGGTGTGTGGAGTTTCACTACGAAAGTTATAAGATGACTAGAGAAAGCTCTCTAAAACATTTTGAAAAGATTTTAAGAAGATTTTCAAAAACTTTTTCAAATTGTTTGTGTGCGTGTGTTTTGTCTATATGATTTGGCTTTAACAAATACCCTAAAGAGACACAACACACTCACTATAGACTTAGGACACGTCTTCAGAAGCTTGATCAATTTGATGAAGTAGATATGAGCTTCACTTGAGCTTCTTGTTCTATTTGAGCTTTGAACTTCATTATTTGATCTTAGCCACGTTCGTCCTAGTCTTTGAGCGTAGATTGTACTTCTTTGAGTTTGGGTAAAGCTTCGCATATCCTGCACACTTAATTTTAGTGTAGTTAGTACACTAAGCGTCATTTGGTGTGCTCATCATCAAAATCACTTGGGGTGGAATTCAATTTCCATCACTCTCCCCCTTTTTGATGATGACACCCAAATGAAAAATGAAGTAAGTTTGAAATATGAAAATACATGAAAGTATACTTACTCCCCCTGCTTTGATGCGGTTCTCCCTCTGCATCGAAGCTGTTAGCAATACAATACATATGATTTCATTTTTGCATTTCATAACTTTTCTTTCTCCCCCTTGTCATCAACAAAAAAATGACAAAGGACTATAATAGATCATTATTTAATTCCTTTTCACTAACAATACCCAATTTTCTACGACGTCTAGAGAATGTATCTTTTTGTAGGGGTTTTGTTAGAATATCTGCAACTTGCAATTCAGAGGAGACAAATTTAAGTTCAACATCCTTTTTGGTACAGTGATCATCGATAAATCTATGTCTGATATCAATATGTTTTGTTCTAGGATGGAGAACGGAATTTTTAGTGAAATTAATCGCGCTTTTATTATCACAATAAATTACACATGTAGATGTATTAACACCATAATCTACGAGAACTTGTTTCATCCAAAGAATTTGGGCACAGGCAAGTCCAGCAGCTATATATTCTGTCTCAGTGGTAGATAGTGAGGCTGAACTTTGCTTTTTGCTAAACCACGAGACAAGGGAATGTCCAAGAAAATGACATGTTCCACTTGTGCTTTTTCTTGTGGCTTTACAACTAGCATAGTCTGCGTCACTAAACGAAGTTAAATTAAATGTGCCGCTTTTGGGATAAAATAGTCCAAAATTAGAAGTGGTCTTAAGATATCTAAATATGTATTTTACCATTTTCAGATGTGGTTCTCTAGGATCACATTGAAATCTAGCACATGCACAAACACTAAACATAATGTCGGGCCGGCTAGCAGTTAAATAGAGTAAAGATCCGACCATACCTCGATATGTTTTCTGACCGACCTTTTTACCTGCTTCGTCTTTGTCTAAAGACGTGGATGTTACCATTGGTATGTTCTTTCCTGATGCAGTTTCCATCCCGAACCTTTTGATTAGGTCTTTGGCATACTTCGTTTGATGAATGAAGGTTCCTTCTTTTCCTTGTTTGATTTGTAAGCCGAGAAAATATGTGAGCTCCCCCATGTGGCTCATTTCAAATTCTTCCTGCATTAGCTTAGCAAACTCTTGACAAAGATCTTCATTAGTAGATCCGAAGATAATGTCGTCTACATAAACTTGAATAAGAATAATATCATCATGAATTTTCTTAACAAATAAGGTTGTGTCTATCTTTCCAATAATGTAACTTGAGTCAATTAAAAATTTTCTTAATCTTTCATACCAAGCTCTTGGAGCTTGTTTTAGACCATACATGGCTTTATTTAACTTGTAAACAAATCCTGTGTTCTTATCATGTTCAAATCCAGGAGGTTGCTCAACATAGACTTCCTCCTTTATGAATCCATTTAGGAAAGCGCTTTTTACATCCATTTGGAATAGTTTGAAATTTTTATATGATGCAAATGCAAGTAACATCCTAATAGATTCTAATCTAGTAACAGGAGCAAAAGTTTCATCAAAATCTATACCTTCTTCTTGTGAGTATCCTTTCGCTACTAACCTTGCTTTATTTCTTACTACATTTCCATCTTCGTCTAGTTTGTTCCGATATACCCATTTGGTGCCAATAACTGGACGGTCTTCCTGTCTAGGTACTAACTCCCATACTTGATTACGTTCAAATTGCAGAAGTTCTTCTTGCATAGCTTCAATCCATGCTTCATCTGCAAGGGCTTCTTCAACCTTTTTCGGCTCAACGTTAGAAACAAATGTAACATGTGTCAAGTGTTCTATTTGAGATCTAGTTTTAATTCCTGCATCAATATCACCTATGACTTATGTGTGTGTGTGATATGTGACTTCAGGAAATGATTTAGGTAGAGAACTAGAGATGCCATTAGCAGTGATAGATTCATTATTGGGAGTAGATGCAATGATTATGCTATCATCATCATTATGAGCAGTATTATGAGGTAGAGATTCATCAAATGTTACATGTAGAGTTTCAACAATAGTTTCAGAACTTTTATTGTAAACTCTATATGCTTTACTACGTAAAGAGTAACCGATAAATATGCCTTCATCTGCTTTGGAGTCAAATTTATCTAGGTTATCTTTAGTATTCAGAATATAGCACTTACAACCAAAAACTCTAAAGTAAGATACTTTCGGAATTCGTTGGAGCAATAACTCATAAGGGGTCTTTTCAAAAGGTTCTCTTATTAAAACTTTGTTTTGAATATAGCATGCGGTTGCTACAGCTTCCGCCCAAAAACTTTTTGGAAGGTTGCTTTCACACAACATTGTTCGTGCATACTCTTGGAGTGTTATATTTTTCCTTTCAACTACCCCATTTTGAGGAGCAGCTCTAGGAAAAGCAAAAGTATGAGAAATGCCTCGTTCTTCACAAAACAATTTAAAATGTTCATTTTCAAATTCACCATCATGATCACTTCTTAAAGAAATAATTTTCAAAGAGTATAAACGTTCAATTCTTTTGAAAAATATTTCGAATTCACGGAAGGCATGATTTTTATGAGTTAAGAATAATACCCACGTATATCGAGTAAAATCATCAACTATGACCAATACGTATCTAGAGTTACATAAGGATGGAGTTCTAGTTGGGCCAAACACGTCCATATGGAGTAGTTCAAGTGGCCCATTAGAACTAAGAGCTCCAATATTCTTAAATGAACTCTTATGCATTTTGCCAAATTGACATGGATTACATATTTTATCCAATTTAAAATTTATTTTGGGAAGTCCTTGCACCAACTCTTTCCTAGAAATCTTATCCATGTTTTTGATGTTCACATGGCCAAATCGTCTATGCCAGAGCAAAGGGTCATTTGTTGAAACAATTAAACATACATTTGATTCATATTCATTTAATCTAAGTACATAAATATTTTCTACTCGCTTGCCTTTAACAAGAATATTTTTCATATCCTTGTCATAGACTAAGTAGGAGTCAAGAGTAAATAGAACTTTCATACCTTTGTTGCACAGTTGACTTATGCTTATCAGATTATGCTTTAATCCTTTCACCAAGCTTACATCTTTGATGAGCAATTTTGAAGGACTGCCGATATTACCTATTCCGACAATTTTACCTTTCTTGTTGTCACCAAATGTCACGGTTCCGCCATCATACATTTTAAGATTGCTAAGTAGTCTTGCGTTCTATGTCATGTGTGCAGAGCATCCGTTATCCATTATCCATATGTCTTGAAAAAAATAATTTTGACACGTTTGGTACCCACTTATAATTGGGTCCAATTTGTTAGAGAAAAGACAATTTTATTGTTATGAGCGATCTTGAATGTTTGGGTATCAGAAGAATATACATGAAGCATGTGGATACCCTAATGCATGTAAAAAATGAAAGAATTACTTATTAGGAACCCAAATTCTATTTGAATTTGATTTCCTATGAACAAATGAATCATTATAAAATCCATGCATAATTCTAGTCAAATTATGAACATAAACATTTTTATCATGCAGACATAAGTGTTTAGGTACCCATATCATGTTAGGTCTATTATTGTGTACATTGTGAGGTTTGTGTACAAAATGTGATCTTTGATACGCATTGTGTATAGTATGTGGTTTATGTGACATGTGGGATGTATTGTGTCCAACATTTTTTAATACACAATAGTATACTTTCTAACATTTGTATGCACAACATTTTTACAATTGTTACTAGATGTAGAAGCATGAGCATTCTTATTATGTGTTGTGGATACATGCTTTTGTGAATGAGTAGCTTTTGTACTTGGATTTGTCTTAAACTCATCAAGCTTAAGAACTAATTCTTCATGTTTAAGCTTACTTGTGCTCAAAACATTTTTAAGCATCTCAATTCTATCATTTAAATTGGAAACATAAATAGCATGTTCAGTTTTCAGTGCATCGTGATCACAAACTAGTTTGTCATGTTCTTTATTCAGAGTCTTGTGTTTTTGTCTAGTACCTTGTGTTTCTTTGACAAACGTTCATATTCTCTATAGAGGTTTTCATATGCGCTTACAATGTCAAACTCATTTTCCTCATCGGAACTAGAATCACTTACCTCGTCTTTGTCGTTTTGACGTGCCATCATGCATAGTTCTTCATTGTTGACTTGAGGTATCTTCATGGGTGTTTGGATCTCATTTGATCTTGATCCGAATCTTTCATCCAATAGGTTTAGGATTTGATGTGCAGTTTCAGCCTTTTCTACAAGATCTAATATTTGATCAGTTAATCCAGTATAAAATAAATGCATTACCTTGAGGTTATTGATGTAGGCTTCCTCTTGATCAGGACTCCATTGAGTTTGCGGTATGGTTGGAATCTCGTACGGTTCTCTGAGAGATCTCATGTATTTCAGATCTTGTGCCTCTAAGAAAATTTCCATTCTCCTTTTCCATTGAGAATAGAGATTGCCATTGAAGATCGGAGGAGTGTGAGTGTTGCAGACGTTTGTTGATGCCATCGCTTTGACCTTGCTCTGATACCAAGTGTTGGATCCTGTGGATGGCAAACAACACTAGAAGGTGGGGTTGAATAGTGTTGTGCAAATAGTAAACTTTTTCGGTTGTTAATATTAGCACAAATAAAATCCTTCTAATGTTGCCTAAGAAGCCAAGTAGAGTGATCTACGCTTGGTTCTTAATCAACAAAGTAATATGAAGTAAGAAAAGATTACAACCAGATGTAAATCTTTACACAGAGATCTTTACACAGCGGAGTTGAATAAACAATCTTTGCAATAATAAATAGACAAGGAATTACAAAGATATAACATTAGCAAATGAAAAATGCTTGTACAAGAAATATAAACAATCACAGAAAACAAACGCAGAGACAAGAGATTTTATCCTGGTTCCCCGCAACCCGGGTACGTCCAGTCCCCGACCAATCCGGTACGAGATTTTTCATTATCTGCCTTGCAAATACAAGTACCTAACTCCACTCGTTAGGATTTCCAACGACCTAGTTTCAACCAGGATTTCTGACTGGCAACACCTAGACTTGTCTAGTGTTCCAACAACAACACAATGAAACTTATATCCAATACACCACAATAAATTGATGAAGATTGGTTTTTACACCCGATTCTATAGCTAATCAATGATAGACAAAATTGTGTAGTGGCTTGATAGAACAAGAGTCTAGATCACACAAAGATACGAGAGAATTCTTTGTGATCTAGATCTAATGTTTTTCAAAAATCCTTTTAAACAAAAAACAAGAGAAGAGCAATAAGGATTTGAAAAACAATTAGCCAATAAAACGAGAATATGATCTTAAAAAAAATAATAACAGAATTTTGCAAGATCACAAATAAAATAGAATTGGCTAGAGAGAATGAGAGCTTTGAATTAAAGAGCATTTGCACAAGAGATTTGATTTTCAATAGTTGTCGTGTATTTTTCTCAAATGAAATTAGCTCTTATTTATAGGGAAAATTCTGAGATTTGAAATTCAAATTTACTTTGACTTTTGTCCCAAAAATCACGGAGAAAATCGCTCAACGAATTTTCAAAATTCAAATAAAAAAACGTCAGAATTTTACAGCTGGTAGTCGACTCCCTCATGTAGGTAGTCGACTCCCAGAGTGTTTCAGAATACTTGAATCCCAGCTGGTAGTCGACTCCCTACTGTTGGTAGTCGACTCCCAGAGGATTTTTTCCTGCGACACATCTAGTCAGACAAGTAGCTAACTCCAGGGTGTGTGGAGTTTCACTACGAAAGTTATAAGATGATTAGAGAAAGCTCTCTAAAACATTTTGAAAAGATTTTAAGAAGATTTTCAAAAACTTTTTCAAATTGTTTGTGTGCGTGTGTTTTGTCTATATGATTTGGTTTTAACAAATACCCTAAAGAGACACAACACACTCACTATAGACTTAAGACACGTCTTCAGAAGCTTGATCAATTTGATGAAGTAGATATGAGCTTCACTTGAGCTTCTTGTTCTATTTGAGCTTTGAACTTCATTATTTGATCTTAGCCACGTTCGTCCTAGTCTTTGAGCGTAGATTGCGCTTCTTTGAGTATGGGTAAAGCTTCACATATCCTGCACACTTAATTGTAGTGTAGTTAGCACATTAAGCGTCATTTGGTGTGCTCATCATCAAAATCACTTGGGGGTGGAATTCAATTTCCATCAGCACGAACTCCACGAACTCGTCGCCCTCAACTACGGACTCTGGCTCAGCATCTAACATGCGACACCCAAAGAGAAGGGGCACATGTCAGCAAAGTCTACAAGACTTTGTGCAAGGAAACTAGTAGAAAAGTAAAGGCAACCTAGCAATTCTAAAGTATGGTATGACATGACATTTATATAATGAGTGCAGCAAGTAAAGTAAACAGCAGTTATGACATGGCATATATAATAGCATGGCAGATAAGAACATGGCATGGAAACAAATAACATGACAGGGAAACAAGTAAACATTCACAAGGAATGTCCTAGTCTAGTAGCACGTCGTGCACAGGGATTACGCCTTTTGGCTAGAGAGGCTGTACGAGCCAACTCTTATGCTCAAGTGACCGTTTATCCCTACCCCTCCACGTGTATCGGGCTTTGGTTTTTAACCAACACATGTGGCCCGCTTCTGGATCATGAGCCAGGAAGTGTTATTAACAAGTATGGCGTAGGGTTATGCCCGTATAGCAGGTGCCTAGCTGGAAACAAGGATTATACAAGTATTTTGTAGCGTGTGCTACGATGCAACATACAAATCAGATGACATGTAAAAATGCAAATGCATGACAGATATTTAGATAAAAATGCGTACCGTTAGAGAAATTAAACGTGACAGGCAAATGCATGACATGACATGACAAAAGGCAGTTCTAGCTTCGTTGTCAAGCTAGAACTTGAAATTGCTCCTAGACCGCTATCATTTCACGGTCTAGTCTCTTTTATGCTAAAAGCAAGGAAATGGCCTAAAGCATGGCCTAAAACAAGGTTGGAAAGTTTCACTTGCCTGGTACCGAGGTTGTTGATCGACGAGAGTCGTCTCAAAAATCGCTATTCTACGGGGATGGGTCACTGTTATGGCAAAACAGAAAATCATAATTGGATGATCTAATCCGGATTTGAAGTGGAATCCTACAACGTCTAGTAATCCATTTTTATTAGGTTTTCTAAATTTATAGTGTGGGTTATGGAAAGATTAAGGGTAGATCACTAACTGTATATGAAGCGGTAGAAACGACGATCAAAGACGCCTACGAATCTGCAGGTAGGAGAGGATCTCGACGTATCCGGATTGCCGTCGCCAAGCCTGATCTAGCACGGCAACGGAAGAAGCGATCCCGGGAAAACTACGGCTGAAGAGATCTGCTGGCGGCTGAGATATAACGGATCTGGAGATGGGAGAATGAATGGGAAAAAACTGGAGCAAATGGAGAATTGGGGGGTTTTAAAGTAGGCCGGCGGCCTGCAGGGTGGTTGCCGATGCAATGGGGGGTGAGAGGGAGCACGGGAGGAGGAGTAAAGGCAAGAGGAAGATGGGGGATGATTGGGGAAGAAGGTCGGCTAGGAAAAGTGAGGGAAGAAGTGAAAACATATAGGGTTTAAATAGAAAGAATAAGCAGCGGTTGCAACTTAACCTAGAGTTTCTGGGTAGATTAGTCGAACAATGAAGAGTGGTCGACCGATTAGTTTGGGAACTAGTCGGTCGGTCGTCCAACTGTGACCGGCTAAAAGGCAAACTGAGAACAGGGTCAATACAGGATAGACAGATTTAGTCGGTCTGTGAAGGCTCGTCAAGGGAATTAGTCGATCGGTGAATATTCATTGACCGACTAAGGGTTGAATATGATAGACAATAAGTACTGAGAGTTAGTCGGTCTGAGAAGAAACTCTAACCGACTAGTTTCTCAACTAGTCGGTCGATAGTCGTTCTTTGACCGACTAACTGTGAACAGTAACTCGGCTGTCAGAAAGGACTCTGAATTAGTCGGTCTGAGAACAAGTTCTAACCGACTAGTTTCACAACTAGTCGGTCGATGGATGTGCTTAGACCGACTAAGTGGAAACAGTAACTCAGTTGAAATAATCAAGATGAACTAGTCGGTTCCTGAAGAGTTGCCGACCGACTAGATTGCAATCTAGTCGGTTGGTTCTCCTTCTTGAACCAACTAAGAGTCATGAAAAGTCTAGAATTGAAGCGTGAAGCTTCGGAAAGATTTCTATGGCTTCTAAGATCAACCTAGCTCTAAGATATGGACGCTATGAAGCTCATCGTAAAAATACTTACTCTAAGCCCATCATGATATGTAACGGAAAGTAGAAGATCAGAAAGAACTGAAAGAAAACGTCCAACAGGGGAAAAACACACAAGGAAGAGAACAACCATAATATATATAATAGACAATACATAGACAAAAACCAGTCGTTACAGCTGACATCAATCAAAAGAGTTTTGTTTGTGTCAGGGATATAGAATATTTGGTGTCATTAATGTGCTTGACATAAATGACACATGAAT
Source organism: Scilla litardierei (assembly GCA_030789695.1). Classification (NCBI taxonomy): domain Eukaryota; kingdom Viridiplantae; phylum Streptophyta; class Magnoliopsida; order Asparagales; family Asparagaceae; genus Scilla; species Scilla litardierei. Next base: position 640,572,317 of record CM061142.1, read on the forward strand.
ATTGGAATATGCTATAACATGACTGACTAGTATGAAATGATAAACCTTATATAAATTAGTATATGCTAATCGTTAGCTATACAGAAAAAAATCATTGGATGAGATCCGAAGACGGTGTCGTGGGATCACCCCTGTGTGATCAATGGTGTATAAGTAATAAGACTCCATAATACTGCATAATAAATACATTTTAGCAGATCCCTTTTAGGCTTTAACATATGAACGTCTATAGTGAGTGATATGTTATAGCGGAATGAGATACCGAGATAAATAGCCTGAGTGCAAGTGGGAGATGTAGGAAGGTATATGCCCTCGAGGAAATTTATCCGAGAAAACATATTGTTCAAATATAAATGGTTCTAATTATCCTAGTATGATTAAATGTTTTTTTAAATACTTGGATAATTTCCTTAGACTTAAAGTAAGGTCATACATGTATCTAGATGCAGATATCGATTATAGGAAGTGAATGACCGATATGAACTTGAGTCTTAAAACGTTCATGGTCATATATGTATCGAGAATAGGATATCGGCACATCGGACAGACCATTATGTCTTTGTCTTATGCTAAAGGGTCATGATGATCTCAAAATCATTCGACCTGGCGAAGTCGGAGACAAGGCACATGTGCTTATTGGAGAATGAGTCCATTGAACGACCCAATAAAGAGTTATCAAATGGTTACCCTTGTTGTTTCCATATTTTCTATATTTTTATCGCACATTTCTATATCGTTTCGATCGCCTGAATTTATATTTTAGTATTATATCACACTTTTCTCGATATATTTGATTCTCGTGATATTTTATACACTTTCAAGGAATTTAACACGATTAGGAGCGATACAGGATTTTGGACACAACTTCGACACCAAGCTCGCATCGCCTTGCCACGGTGACCAAAGTGGGTTAAGGAGAGAAGGAGAAGAGTAGAAGAGAAGAAGGAGTAGGAGAAGGAGAAAGTAGAAGTGAAGAAGGAGGAGTATTGCTAGATCGCTCGGTCCAGCGCATCATGCGCTCGACCGAGCTGTGACACCAAGATGAGAGAGCGAGAGTTGTAAACGGTTGCTCGGGCGAGCGAGTTGGCCCGCTCGACCGAGCGACCAAGTCGCTCGCCCGAGCCAGTTGGCAGTGGGGTCCAACATTTTGCCTTGCAACTCTCTGTTAAAATGGCGCTTAATTCACTCGGTCGAGTGGTAGCCGTTCGACTGAGCGGCCTCATGATTCAACCTTGTGACATCGATTCCCTAAGATGAAGCTCGGTCGAGCATCTTCCCCGCTCGGCCGAGAAGCCCCCTCTTAAGCTCCCCATGATGAAGCTCCACAAGGCAGTGCTCGGTCGAGCGAGCACCTCGCTCAACCGAGCGCCTCGCTCGACCGAGCGCTAGGTCGACAGACTACATTTTTGGCTTTCTTATTGGGTTTCGGGTTGGTTTTGTTGTAAAACCAAAAACTAAGGGGTTTGTATATAAACTAAACAGTTTTTAGATTAGGTTAAGCTTTGTATTACTGCTGGAAACCTTAGATCTATTGGAGGAGCTCTTCCCCTTTTGATTTTGTTTTGCAATCTAAAGCTTGGTAGTTATTTCTTTCTCTTTAATTTCTTTGCACATTTTTTTGTTATTGCTCTATCTTCGATTTGAAATTACTTTCATGATGTTTGGCCAGCTGATGATAAAAATCTCCATTGCTCTCACTTTTGTAGCCATAGCCATGCTAGAGTAGTGTGTATCTAGGGCTTAGGGATGATCCCTAGGATCTTATGGATTGGATGCTAGGTTAGACCTCCGTTGGATGAATCTAGGGTCTCCTTATGGTGGTTTGAACAAGGGTTTTGGGAGATTAGCCTTAGGATTGGAGAACCTCGAAAGCAATTCCATATCCTAGGGAGAATCCCAACGAATCCGATTTGGGCTTAGCGGTCGTTTTCCTAGGCTCGTGCTCACGAGAGTGACTCAAGAGCTGGGGGCAACAACTAATCCCCAGTCCGCTAGCCGATGACTACGAAAGTAGCCCGACTGCTAGAACCAACCATGGGATGGAGTCGCATTCCGTAGAGCACACGAGTGTTTACGGATTGCGAGGCAGGATCAAGTGTCGAGCATAATGCATGCTTTCCCGTACGAAGGGCTCCATATAGGGATGCGTTAGACGAGCGTAATAACAGAAGTCTAACGCTCGTTTCCATCTCCGGATGTGACACTCCTACCCTAATCCATCGTCCGACGAAGGACCATTTGACCTGAAATCTATTACCGAAGGGCCTAGCAGGGAATCTGAAAGGCCTTAGACGTTTAATATTTAGTTAATTGCACTTCCCACAACCAACCAGCCAATTCCAATGTGATAACCTCGACCACACATTCTCCTCCTTCCACAAAAATCTAAGTGTTAGACGATCGCCTCCCCAGAGTTCGATATTCTATAAATACTATAACGCACCGTGCACTTGCGGTGATTTGTCTGTCCTGGGCGTGAGCGCGGGGCGACGGGAACATGTTTTGGCGCCATTGCCGGTGAGGCAATGATTTACTTTAGTTTTTGGTTAGAGAGTGTTGGTTCCATTCACACTTGACACCCCACCACTCTTTTTAATTTTCTTTTTGTTCTATTATTATTATTTTTCACTTTTTTGCTAACGATTTTCACGATTTTCTTAAGTGCCTCTATTTTGCATGCTAACATGTTCTCACGTAGCAAAAGGTCTTTTGCCATTGGATCCTGAGTAGAGGCGACTGTAAGGCGACTCGTAACAGAGAGACTGAGAAGAGAGGCGATGGCTAAGACCCCGAGGGATCACTTCCTCTCCCTCCACTAGAATTGATCTGGGATTTCATGAAACCCGGCACCGTCTTAGCTTCCTCCGTGACTATACCATTGATCTGCGATGGCAACTTTGAGCTAAAGACGAGGCTTATCCTGTTGGTGCAATATGACTGCTTTCACGTGCTCTCACATGAGAACCCCCAGTCACCACGTAGAGGCGTTCTTGACGAAGTGCGCCATGTTCCAGATGCAGGGGATCAGCGATGACGCGATCAGTCTGCGGATCTTCCCCTTCACCTAGAAGGAGAAGGCCCACTATTGGCTGAATCCCAGGGGCCCAACACCTTCACGACATGGGAGCAGCTGGCGGATGCCTTCATCACAAAGTACTTCACCCTTCAAAGATGTTTCATCTTCAGAATAAGATAACCAACTTCAAGCAAGGGGGGAGGAGACATTGTACGAGGCCTGGGAGCGATATAAGGACCTCCAACATCAGTGTCCGAATCAACATATCCCTACATGGGACTTAAACCCCGTGAGTCTATAGAAGAGACCCCGCGAGTATACATAGGAGTGCTCGTGAATCTACAGTAGAGTGCTACCAGACATATGTTTGACTGATGTGGTGTGGGTTGAGAAAATTTGATAGGCCATAACAAAATTGCTCAATGCACACAACATGCATAATTAAGCCCGTTGTGCGCATTGAGCAAATTTGTTAAACCAAAACAAAATTGCTCAATGCGCACAACGTTCATAATTTTGCCAGTTGTGCGCGTGGAGCAATTTTGTTATGAGCTAGCAAATTTGCTCAATGCGCACAACGTGGCATAATTTTGCGGTTGTGCACGTTGAGTAAATTTGTTATCCCAAAACAAAATTGTCCGAACGTGCACAACAACATAATTTTTTCGGTTTTGTGCATTGAGCAAATTTGTTATCATCTAACAGAATTGCTCAACGCACACAACGGGGCATAATTTTGCCGGTTGTGCACGTTGAGCAAATTTAGTATCCTAAAACAAAATTGTTCAACGCGCACAACGGGGTATAATTTTGCCGGTTGTGTGTGTTGAGCAAATTTTTTATCTCCAACCAAAATTGCTCAATGCGCACAATGGGGCATAATTTTACCGATTGATGCCCCATTGTGTGCGTTGAGCAAATTTGTTATCTCCAACCAAAATTGCTCATCGCGCACAATGGGGCATAATTTTGCTAGTTGTGCGCGTTGAGCAAATTTGTTATGCCATACCAGAATTGCGAAATGCACACAACGGGGCTTAATTTGCCTATTGTGCACATTAAGCAAATTTGTTATCCCATACACTTGTAATCATTATACTCGTAATTTCCATTTAGTACAAATATTGTTGGGCGGACTTGACCCGCAATAATTGGCACTGTCTGTGCAAACTTGGGTTACACCTATGTCAGACACCGCACGCAGCCACCACTGTCACCGATACAGCATGTAGCCTATGGTCAAGGAGTCCCCCAGAAGGACTCCCGCGATGAACTTACCCCTTGAGGGGCCAGTCGCAGTCATTCAGGACGCGACCTGTGGTGTCTATCAAAGTTTTGAGAACTTCACCAAACTGATGAAACACTGGGCCGTTGTTAGGCAGGTCAGGCCGCATCCATCAGAGGGCCCCTCCAGACACCGCAATGTGCAGAGAGACCTCCTTCCCCAATTTGACGAAGAAGCGATCGCACAGCAGAGGTGGTTCGAAGAAGGAGAAGCGGCCGCTCTGCAGAGGCAGCTCGATGAGGAGGAGGAGGCTACTCATCAGAGGTGACTAGATAAAGAAGCGGCCGTCCAACAACATCGATTCCTCGTCATTGAGAGGGAGATGCTTCAGAAGGGGAGCTGAGCAATCCCCCTGGCATCGGCCTTGGTAATACGGGAGAGCCCCAGAATGGATCACACTGCTGAAATCCACCGCCACAGGAGATCGCCGAGCCCAAGACGTGAGGGGCAAGCCCACTATAGCATAAGACCCCCCGGGCAGGTCACCGCTCCCCAGGGCATCATGACCGGTAGCAGAGGAGCCGCGATCGAAGTCCAACCCTGCGAGGGAGAGTGAGGGATGCCTCTGAGTGCCGAGGCAGCTCATCTGACAATTCCAATCAGCGGCGAGAGCGTTGAGGTGGTAGGGACATCTCCCGAAGGTCGCCAACGCTTCCCCCCAACCCCGCAGAAGCCAACCCGCTGACCCTAAAGGTGATCTCAACCCCGGTACCCCAGAGATTCAAACTGCCTCAGTTTGAACTCTATGACGGTTCGGACGATCCCTTGGAGCATTTGCAGTGATACCAGGGAGTGATGGAGATCCATGAAGCAGATGACGCCCTCCTCTGCCGAGCTTTCCAGACGACCTTGAAGAAGTCGGCGGTGGAGTGGTACAACGGCCTATCTAACCGCTCCATTGACATTTCGACGACCTTTCCCACAAGTTCATCGGCAGTTCTTGGCGGGGTGAAGGAGGAGGAAGGCGTCGGACTATCTGTTCACATTGGTCCAGAAGGAGAGGGAGACCATCCATAAGTTCCTGCAGCGCTTCATGGAGGAGAGACTCAACGTGACGAGATGCGGAGATAAGCTCGTCATGGCGGCCTTCAAGAAGGGTCTGGTGAACAGGAGCATGTTGAAGTCACTGCTTCATGATCTGCCTGCCAACCTCGACGCCCTCTTCGCCCTAGAGGAGAAGTATATGCTAAGTGAGGAGGTATTGGGGACGATGAAGGAGGCCGCACCAGCCACAGCCCCCCCCCCCCCCCCCGTGTTGAAGCGAGGCCCAGTGAGTGGCCAAGTCGGGATGATCGTCAGCAAGGGCGTGACCAGCACCGCCCCAGAGGGACTGACCAAGACTGTGACCAAGGGCACGAGCAGGGTGGCCCTCGAGGGCAAGATTGCCTTGGACCACTGAGGGGGTTCCTCGCCCCCAGGAACCCTGCTCTGAGAGGCGGCCCTGAAAGAATGCAGGAGGTGGATCACTTTACGAGGCTCAACGCCCCATGGCAAAAGTGATGGTGGCGGCTATGACGGGCAGACTTCTCAAAGACATGCCCCCGGAGATGAGGACTAGGCCCACCGTGAGGAATGCATAGAAGCACTGTCGGTATCACTGCGACCATGGCCATTGTTACGACCTTAAGGCCGGTCCATGTAATTGAGGCATGTATGTACTATGGGCCCAAGCGAGCACCTCACCGACCCCTTGGAAGGGGCACTAACCTAAGCACAAGATTGCCTCAATCCAGGGAAGCTCACCTCTCCCCGCCACTAGCTCACCTCCAAGGTCAACCAGAGAAGCTCGCCCGTTCGACCATCAAGCTCGCCGTTTCGAGGATAGGGTCACCTACCCTCCAATAAGAAGCACTGTCTGGAGGAGCCTAGCTTAGTCGTCAAGCTTGCCTCGCCTCCGAGGGCAGCCAGGTGTAAATATCTCTGACAGGGTGACGTGGGCTCACCTCCCCTCCGTTAATGCCAGAGGGTAAGGGCAAGAACTGATGGCCATTCATCGCATCTCATTAAAACACCTGACACTACTTGACACCATTAATGCAGAACATATCCCTGACACAGCTTACCAACCTATCGCTTCACCACTCGAGTGCAAGCTGGGTTGATTCGAAAGCTGACAGGATGACGAGCAACCGCCTCTCAGCCCTATAAATACCCCCCTCCTGCCTCTATAGAGGGGATTGGTCAGTTAAAACCTTTAACACATTCCCATATTAAAGGTCGGATATTTTTCATATATCTGTGCCTTCCTCATAAGCTCGCCACGCTTCGCCGATCTGTCTTAAGATCGCCAAGCGTGCCCGACGCATGCATTTCACGTTACTCGCTGACTTAAGCATCAGAGAGGCTACAGGCTGACAGTCAGCCCCGCCTTTCTGACGAATTGCTATTCTCACAGGAAGCTCGCCTCAGCTACCGGGAGACGGTGACCTCCAAGCGACCTTGAACCCTTCACCTTTGAAGCGAGTTCTGAGTTGTGCAAACCTCGTCGTTAGCCAAAAACTTGTAATTATTGTACCCGTGATTCCCAGTAAGAAATAAATCTCATTGTTGGCGGATCTGACCCGTAACAATTGGTGCCATCTATGGGAACAAGGGTTACACACATATCAGTCTCCGCACGTCCTCACCGCAATTCTCACCACGGCAAGTCGCCCGACGTCACACCCCCTCCACCTGTGAGGAGGTCAGGTCTACTTGAGACCATCATCAACGAAACTCTGAGGCCATCCTTGGTCGAAGAGCCCCATTCTCCGAGAAGACCTTCCCCGATGAATCAACCCCCGGAGGGTCGGCCGCGGCCATTCAAGACGTGGCCCTCGGCATTTACAAGAGCTTCCATAGCTTTACCAAGATGATAGAGGAGTGGATCGTTGCCCAACAAGCGGAACCACCTTAGGCAGAAGGCCCTTTCGAGCTCTGTAATGTGAGGAGAGAGCTCCCCCAATTTGACAAAGAAGCGGCCGCACAGTAGAGGTAGTTTGAAGAGGTAGAAGTAGCCGCTGTGTAGAGGGAGATCAATAAGGAGGAGGAGGCCACTCATCCGAGGCTTCTAGATGAAGAAGCCTCCATTCGACGACTTCGTGTCCTTGATGACGAAAGAGAGAGGCTTCAGGAGGGGAGTCGAGGAGTCCCCCTAGCATCAGCCTCGATGGTGTGGAGGAACCCCGAGCTGGACCATCCAAAGGAGAGCTATCACCACAGGAGGTCACCTAGCCCGAGTCAAGGAGGGCGCGCCTATCGTGACAAGAGTCCCCCAACCAGATCGCCACTCTCCTAGGCATGGTGACTAGCGACCGAGGAGCCGAGACCGTAGTCCAACCCCTCGTGAGAGAGGGAGGAATGCCTTTGAGCGCCGAGGTGGCTCATCCGGTGGTTCCAACCAGCGACAGGAGCATCGGAGCGACAGATACATTCCTCGAAGGTCGTCAACGCCTCCCCTGCCCCGAAGAAGTCAACCGCTAGCCCGAAGGGTGATCTCAACCTCGGTGCCCCATAAGTTCAAACTACCTCAGTTTGAACTCTATGACGGTTTGGGTGATCACCTGGAGCATGTGCAACGGTATCGAGGAGTGTGGAGATCCACGGAGCGGATGACGCCCTCCTCTGCTGAGCTTTCTAGACGACCTTGAAGAAGTAGGTGGTGGAGTGGTACAACGGTCATCCTGACCACTCCATCGACTCATTTGGTGACCTTTCCCGAAATTTCTGCCAACAGTTCTTCACGGGGAAAAGAAGGAAGAGGTCGTCAGACTATCTGTTCATAGTGGTCCAGAGGGAGGGGGAGACCATCTGTAGATTTCTGAAGCGCTTCAACGAGGAGAGACTCAAAGTGACGAGCTGCAGGGATGAGCTCATCATGATGGCCTTCAAAAAAGGGCTGACAAATAGGAGTCTGCATAAGTCCTTGCTCCATGATCCGCCAACCAACCTCGACGACCTCTTCACCAGAGCAGAGAAGTCCATGCTGAGGAAGGAGGCCTTGGCGGCGAAGAAGGAGGCCGCACCAGCCAAAGTCCCCCATGTTGAGGCGAGGCCCAACCAGTGACTGTGGCAGGAGGAACGTCCCCAAGGGCGCAACTAAGACGATCACTGAGGGCACGACCAGGGTGGCCCTCGCGGGCAGGATCGCCCCGGACCTCTGAGGGGATTCCTTGCCCCCAGGAACCTCGCTCCGAGAAGCAAACCCAAAAGGAAGCAGGAGGTCAGCAACACAAGGCTCAATTCCCCCCTGGCAGAGGTGATGGCAGTGGCCTTGGCATGTGGATTTCTCAGGGACGTACCGCGGGAGTTGTGGACAAGGCCGACTGACAGGAACATGCAAAGGTATAGTCGGTATCACAGCGACCATGGCCATGATACCGACTACTGCTTCACCCTGAAGAGAGACATAGAGCAGCTCATACAGGGCGGCCACCTTCAGAGGTTTGTCGAACAAGGAGGCCAGATGCGCGAAGGGCGAACTCCTGCAGAACCTCTCCAGCTGGCCCAGGCCCAGAACACCGAGTAAGCCGCCCATCTTATCACGAGGCCGATCCTGCGCATAGATTGAGAGACAGGCTACCCGGCATCCTCTGATCCTACCGCCTTAAAGTATTATCAATAAAAATTTTGTTCTTACGTTTGAACAAACGACATGTTGTTTGAATGAAAGTTTCAGATCCCCTCTGAGATAAAAAGCACCTCCATAAAGGTCGTCTTGATCATCCAGAGCAGAATACCTCGCCACAAGAGCTTCTCCGAGTAGGCCGACTATGTGCCTTAGAGCTCGAGATCCCACGGGAAGACCTAGTAAATAAAATCACAGGTTTAATTCTATCTCCGACATATGTTGCTATGTTTCAATTTACACACTCTTCGAGTTTTCTCTCGTGTGCGAGAAATCCTAGGTCAAGATCGGCCCGATCCTTGGAGGCGAGCTGACTTGCCACAAACCAAAAGCCCGGTACAGGTCACAGTGTAGCTACCCATAGTGTACCGGACTTCACTAACCAAACCGGACAGGGGCTATGTAGGAAGGGCCCCGTCCCAAAACTCTCCCTCAGGAAGACCTCCGGGTCAGGTCGCGGTGCAGCTACCCATAGCGTACCGGACTTCGCTAACCAACCCAGACATGGGCTATGTAGGAAGGGCTCTAGCCCAAAACTCGCCCTCAGGAAGACCTTCGGGGCAGGTCGTGGTGCAGCTACCCATAGCGTGTCGGACATCGCTAACCAAACCGGACAGTGGCTATGTAGGAAGGGCTCCGGCCCGAAACTCGCCCTCCGGAAGACCTCCGGTGCATGTCACGGTGCAACTACCCATAGCGTGCCAGACTTTGCTAATCAAATAGGACAAGGGCTATATAGGAAGGGCTCTGGCCCGAAACTCGACCTCAGGAAGACCTCTAGAGCAGGTCGTAGTGTAGCTACCCATAGCGTGCCGGACTTTGCTAACCAAACCAGACAGGGGCTATATAGGAAGGGCTCCGGCCTAAAACTCGCCATCAAGAAGACCTCCGGGGCAGGTCACAGTGCAGCTACTCATAGCGCACCAGACTTCGCTAACCATACCGGGGAAGGAAGCGAGCTACTTTACACCAAACAAAGATCTGGGGCAAGACACTTGCAGCGCCTCCCAAAAGACCCCAAATGCGATCTATCTCTACAAAAAACCTTGCCACGCTCAAACTCCGAGGTAGGTTTACAAGCTGCACCCCCAATAGGTCACCCAGGCTTACCCCGCTTGCTACCAAGCAAAAGGTACGAAGAGATTCTCTAAAAATTTTCTAACGTGTCTACTCAATATTCAGTGTCTCCTCTGGCTAAAGATCGTCCACATCGAATGTTGGGGGAAATTGTTACGACCTTAAGGCCAGCCCATGTAATTGAGGCCCGTATGCACTAGGGGCCCGAGCGAAGATCTCACCAACCCCCCGGAAGGGGCACTAACCCGAGCGGAAGATCGCCTCAATCCAGGGAAGCTCGCCACTCTCCGCCACTAGTGCGCCTCCCAGGTTAACCAGAGAAGTTTGCCCGTCGGACCGTCAAGCTCGCCGTTCCGAGGATAGGCTCACTTACCCTCCAACAAGAAGCACCGTCTGGAGGAGCTGAGCTTGGTCGCCGAGATTGGCTCGCCCCTGAGGGCGGCTAGGTGTAAATATCTCTGACAGTGTGACGTGGGCTCACCTCCCATCTGTTAATGCCAGAGGTTTTGGACGAGAACTGATGGCCACCCATCGCGTCTCATTAATGCACCTGACACCACCTGACACCATTAATGCGGAAAATATCCCTGACACAGCTTGCCAACCTATCTCTTCACCACTTAAGTGCTAGCTGGGTTGATTCGATAGCTGACAGGATGGCGAGCAACCACCTCTCAGCCCTATAAATACCCCCCCCCCTCCTGCCTCCATATAGGGGGTTGGTCAGTAAAAACCTCTAACTCATTCCCATATTAAAGGTTGGATATCTTCCATATATCTGCGCCTTCTTCATAAGCTCGCCACGCTTCGTTGATCTGTCTTAAGATCGCCAAGCGTGCCCGACGCATGCATTTCATGTCACTCACTGACTTAAGCATCAGAGAGGCTACGGCCTGACAGCCAGCCCCGCCTTTCTGACGAATTGCTATTCTCGTAGGAAGCTCGCCTCAGCTACCTAAAGACGGCGACCTTTGGCGACCTCCAGGCGACCTTGAACCCTTCACCTTCGAAGCAAGTTCTGAGCCGTGCAAACCTCGCCGTTAGCCAAAAACTTGTAATCATTGTACCCGTGATTTCCAGTAACAAGTAAATCTCATTATTGGTGGATCTGACCGGTAACAACCATGATACCGATGAGTGCTACGCCCTGAAGAAGGACATAGAGCGGCTGATTCAAGACGGACATCTACGGAGATTCGTCGACCAGGGAAGACCGGGCCGCGATGGAGGAGCGACCACAGGAGCTGTTCAGCCGACCCATGACACCGAGCAAGTGGTCCACTATAGACCCGAGCCGATCATACACGTGGATGTAATCTGCGGTGGGCCAGCCCAGGGCGGCACATCAGCGTCGGCAAGGAAGACTTATGCCCAACAGGTTATGACGGTGGGTGCCGACACATGGGCAAATCGGAGAAGGGTAGCTCGTCCCCCCATCTCCTTCTCTGATAACGACCTGGATGGGGTCAAGCTGCCACATGAAGATGCCATTATCATCGAAGATCTTGTATGGCTAACTATCATGAGCAGACTCCTGGTCGACACAGGCAGCTCGTGCGACATCCTATTCTTGTCCACGGTCTAGAAGATGGGACTGAACAAGGCGGAGCTAAAGCCATGCTTGGGCCCGATTGTCGGCTTCACCAGCCATTTGGTGCCAATTGTCGGAGTAATCACCCTACCCGTCACCCTGGGAAGAGGCCAAAGGTCGTCACTCGAATGACGTAGTTCGTCATCGTCGTCATCGTCTCAGCATACAACAGCGTCATTGGGCGGCCTAACATGACCGCAGTTGAAGCTCTCCCTTCGCTGCTGCATCAAATGGTGAAATTCTAGACTCTGCACTGGGTGGGGCAAGTGCGAGGATGCCAGAAGCTCTCACGGAGCTGCTACATCGGCTCCACCAAACACAAGAAGTCCGAGCAAGCCCTGTCGATCGACCTACTTGATGGTCGGGAGGAATTCTCTTATCAACGACCAGCTCTGTTGGAGGACGTAGAGGAGGTACCAGTGGCAGAGGAAGCGGAGAAGACTTTATCCATTGGCACGAAGCTGCCCGCAGAGCTGAAGGCGGGGTTAGTCAACCTCCTTAGGATGAATGCATACATTTTCGCATGGTCGCCCTCGGACATGCCTGGAGTCGACCCGACGGTGATTACCCATGAACTACATGTCGATCCGGAAGCTCTCCCAGTCCGACAGAAGAAGTGGAGTGCAGGGGGAGAGAAAATGTGGGCAGCAGGTGAGGAGGGAGAGCGGATCCTTGAGGCCAAGTCCATCAGAGAAGTGAGCTACCCTGATTGGCTCACTAATGTGGTGATGGTGAAGAAGCCCATCGGCAAATGGAGAATGTGCGTGGACTTCACCGACCTCAATAAGGCCTGCCCAAAAGTTAGCTTCCCGCTGCTGAGGATCCACCACCTGGTGGACAATGCCTCAGGGTACGAGCTGCTGACCTTCATGGACTCTTTCTCAGGCTACAATCAAATCCAAATGGTGACCCACAATAAGGAGAAGACATCGTTCATCACCGACCGACGACAGTATGTTATACAAAGATGCCATTCTGACTCAAGAACGTCGGAGCGACCTATCAACGGATGGTAAACAAAATCTTTCACCCCCAAGTCGGTAGAAATCTGGAGGTCTACATCGATGACATGCTGGTCAAGTCAAAGAAGGCCGAGGATCACCTTGCCGACCTTGAGGAGACCTTTCAGAAGGTGCGACGCTACAACCTGCGGGTCAACCCAGCGAAGTGCATATTCGACGTCCAGTCTGGAAAGTTCATCGGCTACATGATCACCAAGCAAGGAATCAAGGCCAACCCCGACAAGATATCAGCTCTAATCAACATGGGCGAACCAAAGACCATCAGAGACTTGTAGAAGCTGAATGGACAGATCGCCACACTGGGACGGTTCCTATCGAAGTCCGTCGAGAGGTCCCTCCCGTTCTTCAAGATTCTACGAAAGGCCCTCGGTGAGAGGAAGGGAATAAGGAAGGAGGTCAAGTTGGACAACTCATGTGCCCAAGCTTTTGGCGAACTCAAACCCTATCGTCACAGCCCGTTGTTGCTCGTAAAGCCAGAGGAAGGAGAGCAACATGGCCTCTATCTCGCCACCACTAAAGAAGCCGTCAGCTCGGTCCTAGTGAAAGAGGACGAGGGCATCCAGAGGACAGTCTACTATGCAAGTTGCATGCTTTGGTAGGTAGAGACTCGCTACAGCCCCATCGAGAAGTTCACCTATTGCCTGACTCTGACGGCGAGGAAGCTCCGGCCCTACTTTTAGGCGCACTCCATTATTGTCTACACCAACTCGCCACTTGAAAATAATCTGAGGAGGCTAGAGAGATCGGACCGAATGCTAAATTGGAACGTCGAGCTCAGTGAATTCGACATCATCTACAAGCCCAGGGCGGCGATCAAAGGTCAGGTGCTGCGGACTTCGTAGCGGAGTGCATCGTCGAAGAGAGTGGCGAAGCCCCACCCGACGACTGGCCAAACACTCAACAGCAGTGGCTCGCCGACGAGAATTCTCCATCAACTTTCGCACAGTCCGAAGGTAAGCTGTGGGTCATCCACGTCGATGGATCGGCCACGGGGTCGGGAGGCAGAGCTGGCATTGTAATAGAAACCTTGGAGGGAAGCCTACTGGAATACGCATTCCGCTTCAACTTCTCGGTGACCAATAATATGGAGGTGTATGAGACTGCCATCAATGGGCTGAAGCTCTGTCGGGCGCTTGGGGCGACGAATGTGCTGCTGATCAGTGACTCAAGGCTCGTCATCCAGTAAATTGAAGGCAGCTTCGAAGCAAGGGAGGATCTGATAAAGCTGTACCTGAAGTGCACCCGTGCCGAGCTACTGAAATTCAGAAAGGCAACGGTCCAGCATCTGCCAAGGTCGAACAACCTCCAGGATGATGCCCTCTCAAAGCTGGCATCCTCTTCTCTGGCTGAGATTGGGAAAGCTATCTACATCGAGAACCTGTTGACACCAACCCTAGAGGATGGCGAGCTGCTTTGCATCGACCTGGAGCAGTCATGGATGAGCCCGATCATTTCTTACCTGGAGACCGGAGCCCTACCAGAAGATAGGCTGGAGGTACGACAGATTGAGAGGCGGGCCTTGACGTTCTTGATCTTTGACGGTGTGCTTTACTGAAAGCACCGTGCAAGGTACAACGTCTTGCCTTATCTGAAATGCCTTGGGCCAAGAAGGGCAGAGGAGGTCGTCCGCGAGATACATGAAGGGATTTTCGAGAATTATTATGGAGGCTGCACCCTGGCGCACAAGGTAATCTGGCAGGGCTACTGTTGGCAGATCATGCTGAAGGATGCGACCAACTAAGTCAAGCGGTGCAAGGAGTGCCAAAGATTCTTCAAACATACAATCGCACCACCCGCTGACCTGATTTCGATTCTCAGCCTAGTCCCGTTCGCCAAGTGGGGCCTCGATATCCTTGGACCCTTTCCCATAGAAATCAGAGGAAGGAAGTTTCTCGTCATCGCCATCGACTACTTCACCAAATGGATCGAGGCAGAACCACTGGCGTGCATCACCTGGAAGGACATGAAGAACTTCGTTTGGAAGTCAATTATATGCCGCTTTGGGGTACCCCACTCCATAGTCATGGACAATGAGAAGCAGTTTGACTCCGCAGACTTTAGAGGCTTCTGATCAGATTGGGGCATCAACCTCCACTTTGCCTACATGGCGCATCCATAGTGCAATGTTCTGGCCGAAGCAGTGAACAAGTGCGTACTTGAGCCTTTGAAGAAGAAGGTAGGTAGCGCCCATGGATCTTGGCACGACGAGCTATCTAGCATCTGTTGGTCCTACCGCACCACCAACAAAGATTCAACTAGCGAGCGCCCCTTCAAGCTAGCCTATGGGGCGGAGGCCATCGTCCCATTGGAGGTCGGTGAGGAATCCCTCCGGCTCCAGTATTTCAACGAAGAAGCAAATGAAGAGGACCTCGACATCAACATTGAGCTCATCGATTAGGTAAAGGATCGTGCACTAACAAACCTTATCAAGCACAGCCAGAGGATGGCGAGGTACTACAACTCCCGTGTAAGGAAGCGTAGCTTCAGAGTCGGTCACCTCGTCCACAGAGATGCGACCTTCAGACCAGAGATCGGCCACCGAGGAAAGCTCTCCACCAAATGGGAAGGCCCCTACATAATAACAGACGTCGTGGGACCAGCGACCTATATTTTGGCAACCATGGAGGGTGAGGAACTAGCCCATCCATGGAACGCCAAGCATTTGCTCAAATATTTCCAATAAGTTTTTATGTTTGTACATTCAATAAATATTTTCAATAAATATTTCTATGTTTGAATGCTCAATGAGTTATCTGGATGTAAATTTCAGCTCCGCTCCGAGATTAAGAGTGCCTTATTGAAGGTCGGCTAAACTTTTGAGAGCCCCAACTCTCACGATACGACCCTAAAGAAAGTCACAGGTCGCTCTATCTCCAACTCGCCGTTACATTCCGACTTATTTATTCTTCGTCCCCTTTCTTGTGCGAGAAAACCACAGGTCACAGGTCAGCTATATGCCCAAAACCCAAGCTCTCGCAGGATAACCTTGTAGATAAAGTTATACTGGGAGCGATCCACCTCACCGCGAGCGAAGATGCAGGGTCAGCTACTGCCCAATACCCGTCCAAAGACCTCTAGGACAGATCGCAGCATAGCTACAGGTCGGACCTTGCCATCCAAACCGGAGCGAAGATGCGGGGTCGGTTATGGCCTAATACCCGTCCGAAGACGCAAGGTCGGCTACGGCCCAATACCTGCCCGAAGATGCGGGGTCGGCTACGGCCCAATACCCGCCCGAAGACCTCCAGGGAAGATCACGGCCTAGCTACAGGTCGGACCTCTCTACCTAAACCGGAGTGAAAGGTGCAGGACGCCCCAGGGGTGTGCAGGAAGGGCTTCGGCCCAAACCCGCCCTCTCGAAGACCTCCGGACTGAAGATCCAAGGCTTCCACCCCCTGAAAGACTCCAAGGGCACAGGCGAGCTACAAAGGAACTTTGCCAATCGACCTGCAGAGATCATTCCCAAGATTTCTCTCAAACTCTACAACATTCCGCCTCTCCTCGACCTTAAGCTCGTCCATGCCAAATGCTGGGGGCATACATATACAAAGACACAAGGCATACAAACAACAACGACAGTAAGCAAAGAAATTTTCAAACTTCATTCATTATATATACACCTAGGGTTATAACAAAAATTCCAAGCCCAACCTCAAGGTCGACCATACACTGATGCCCCCAGACTGTGGTGCCTCGACTCGGTTGCCACCTTCTGGGACCTGGGAGTCTGCCTGGTCACCTCCCTGGTCGTCGCTAGCTAGAGTCTCTGCCCCTTCAGCGCCTACAGCAAGGGAAGCCTCCCCTTCGTCATATGAGGCCGCCGACAAGCGGGAGAAGTCAATCTCTAGGTTAGGGTAGAGCTTTCCCAACCTCACCCTGGCCCTCTCAAGGCCGGCCTCCAGACCCATATTAATGCCCTCGGCCCTCATTGCTGTCAGGGCGGGGACGAGCTCCTGGACTTGGTACTGGCGGACGGCCTCGACCTTGACCTTGTCCAGGTCAACCTTCTCCAGGTCGGTGACCCGTCACTCAAGCTCGACGGTCTTCTTCGCGGCTGCCTTCCTCTCCGAGGACAGGATGTACTCGGCGGAGACCCTCTGGGCCTCCTCGTTTCTTTCCCTCCTCTCCGTCTCCAAAGCGACCTTCTCCAGCTCAGCGAATTGCTCCTTCTGGGTCGCATAGTACCCCTGGACCTTCTCCAACCTGTCACTGATGGTCTTCAGCTTCGCCTCGATCGTGAGCTCGGCCGCCTTCCTCACTAGGGCGTCTTCGACCTTTCTTACCATTGACGTGTGTCGCTGAAGGGACACCAGCGCGGCGACCTCCTACAGAAGGAACCAAAGTCATAAGCACAACTCAAAGGAAGGAAGACCGGTAAGGTGAATAGAGGGAGAGACAAACCTTCATGCCATGCTAGACGGCTGTATTGCAGAGGAGTTAGGCATCCACATTGGCCAGGGACTCTCGGTCCCTTGGTAAAGTGATGTTCTTTTGCAGGCGGGCCGCTACCCTGGCCTCATCGAAGACGGACTCATGGGTGCCCACCGGGTAGCATGGCGCGACGATCTTCTCTGACGAGAGGGCGATGACCTCCTCCTTCGTTGACTTGAAGGTAGCATGCACTACCTCATAGCTCAGGTGGCCCGGCTTCCCCAGTCTGGATGGCAGGCACCCGAAGGGCCAGCGCACGACTGCGGCCCAGCTTGTTTTGGTCGACCCAGCCGAAGGTTTCCAAAGGGGCAGCCGAACTGATAGGGATGGTAGTAATGGAACCAATCGGTGGGCCCTGGGACGTGGTGACTGTAAGGTCAGTCACAAGCTCGACCGGGTCGAGGTTGATGAGTCCACCCGACGCTACCTCGCTTGTGCAGGAAGTGTGAGTGGTTGCTGCGGGCTCCTTCCTCGGCTTCTTACTCCGCTCCTCCTTCTCGTCTCGAGCGGTGGCCGCCGCCTCCTAACTCCGCTTCTGCCTGACCTACATCGAGCTCTTGGGCACGTGTTACTTGCCCTTGCCCTTAGTCATCGGCTCCGTGGATGCAGCATCCCTCGTCATCTTCATGATATCCTCCATTGAAAGAATTATGGTCGCACCTGCAAAAATAAGACAGATCACGGTGAGCATATCAGAAGTTGATCGCTAAGCTCGAAGTACCATCGAGCCAGACGTGCTGGGTAATCTGTTCGTGTCACGCCCCGCTTCCCATTATACTTGGAAGCGAGGACACGAGCGGGCCCGCTTGGACTGAAGCGGTGAAGCTCCAGCCCAATAAGCGTCTGTGATTTAAACCATAAGCAGGTCCTTACATGCAAACTCAAAACAATATAGAGTTTCATCATTATTACATCGATGTCCAGATTTACAAGTACACAAATAAGGCCTAGCATGGCCATTAGAAACAGAAACACAACCAGTTTTACACCTGAATATAATTAACACAAATATTAAACTTTATCAGTGATGCGAAGGCTCTTTGTTCTCCAGCAGCGGATCACAGCGTCTAAGCACTCTAGTCAACCTGCTTAGTCTCTAGGCTTGCTCCTCTGCAAATCTGTCTAATACCTGACGTATATTTCATAAGACAAGGAAATATACGTCAGCGAGGGTCGCTCGGCAAGATTTAAAACGTTAGTAGAAAAGACCCTCGGCAAGGTTTTCAAAATCATTAACATGACATAATATGATTCCAATAATTAAAAGCATGACAACGTAGTGTACGTAGTAATAATCATGGCATGTGTAATGTGCAAAGTAGTGGCACGGCAAGTGTAGTGTACAGAGTAAAAACATGCATGTGTAGTGT
Source organism: Scilla litardierei (assembly GCA_030789695.1). NCBI lineage: Eukaryota > Viridiplantae > Streptophyta > Magnoliopsida > Asparagales > Asparagaceae > Scilla > Scilla litardierei. The sequence goes on from CM061142.1 coordinate 640,590,715, forward strand.
ACATAGCAATGGCATGACAAGTGTAGTGTGTAAAGTAGTAGCATGGCACGTGTAGTACGTGAAGTAACAACATGGCATGTGTAGTGTGCAAAGTAAATGACATGGCGATTCTATTAAAGATGGAAACATGGCATTTCTACTAAAAGGGAAATAACAGCACTTTAAAAGTTAAACACGTCCATATATCCATTTCAATCAATTCGATAAGTGTGCAAGTTCGTGACTAAGGCCCCCGTCGTTAGACGAATAGTAAATGAATACACCTTCAAGTGCCCCCAAAGGCGACCCGTTTACTACCGGCTAGTGCCCGGGAACCCAACCCCTCCCAAGTGTTCTTTTATTGTCTGGACCACGAGCCAGATACAGCTAACCGAGCCATCAGGAGTTATAGTGCTGGCACAAGCCAGAGTAGCCAAACAGGCTATTTTGTTCTATGATTTGCCAAACAGGCCGCTATGATTTGCCAAACATGCCACTATGATTTGCCAAACAGGCCGCAAGTCTATGGTTTGTCTTTTGCAATTTACAAGGCATTAATCAATTTCTATCAACATGTCCACACGCGCACACACACACACACATGTCTATATCTTGCAATTCACCAGAAATAAACATACGCAGTTTCAGAGGAAGCGGTAGTTAAAACGTGGAAAAGGCACAACTTGCATATTAGAATATCTCAGTTCAAAACAATTAAAAAACAACTGTTATAAAAAAAGAACTTGCATATCAGAATATCTCAAAAACAATCAAAAGCAGCGGTAAAAACGTGCACTTGCGAAGCAGAATCTCAATTTAAACAATCGACTGCAGCGGTTATAAGACATGTAAAAATGTGTACTTGCGATGATAAAACTTGCGTCTTAGAAAATTGGTAGAAAACAATATACTTGCGGATGGTAAATACTAGCACCTTGAAAATTTGTAGAAAAATAGTATACTTGCGAAGCAGAATATCTCAATTTAAACATTTAACTGCAGCGGTTATAAGACACGTAAAAAAAATGTACTTGCCTGAAGCGACGTGATTTGGGTATCCGAGCGGACGTACAAGGGCGTGTTTATCTGTGTCATATAGGCTAGTGGTCAACAACTGGTAAGATAGATTACACTAGCTTACTAAAAGGTATTAGTAACTTAAGAGAACTAATCTTTAACTATTCATTTAGTCACTTAAACTAACATGTTAACAGAAATTTATTTACAACTAACAAATATAATTATTAATGCTAACTCAACTTAATGTTTTATAGTGTAATTTAACTTGTAACACAAAAATCTTAGCTTAATAATCTTAACAACTTTATTTTAAGTTGCTGGCCAAGAATAGGAACAAGTCCCAATAGTGGTAACATAGCGGACATTAACATTGACCTTGCCGAGGAACAAGTCGCAATATTGAGTAGAAGGGGCAGACTTAATAAATCTTAAGTCAACTTCTGGACAAACTAATTATATTTTGGTTTATGAACAAACTCAAATTTTTTTATAAAGGTCACTCTTACTGGGAGAAATATTATAACATTTATAATAACATACTGTGAGAAATATTCTGCCCCTCTGATTATATTAACCAATTAATAAGTTGGTTTATGAACAACTTAATAACCTACATAATAATCTTATAACATTTATAATAACCAATTAACTTACTAAGGATAATAATAATAATAATAATAATAATAATAATAAACCTTACATTAATACTCCCCCCTCCCCCCTCGTTACTCTCCCTCTCTCCCTGTTTCTTCCCCTCTGTCACTCTTTTCTTTCATTTCATTTTTTTTTCGTTTCAATCTCTTGCAGCAAGGCAACTATGCACCATGGGAAGTAGGTCTTACCTTCGCTCAAGAGGAGGAGGTCTTCACGGTGCAGGCGGCCTCCGGCGGCGCGGCAGAGCAGCTGGCGGCGGCGGATTCCGGCGGCGGGCGGCGGTTCCGACGACGCGCGCGGCTCAGGCAGGCGGCGGTGGCTGTGCTGCTGGTGGCGCGCGTTGCTTGCAGGTGATGGGGAGAGGATTTGCGGCCAAGGGGAGGGTTAGGGCTAAGGGAGGAAGATGAGGAAGATGTAGAAGGATGGGAAGATGATGAAGGGTTCTGAAGTTTGGTTCAGATCTGAATGTTGGGTTTTGACTGAATTTGGATTTCAATTTCCTTGATCTCAGATCTCCTCTCTAGCTCTAGCTATTTTAATCAAATTTCTATTTTGAATTGAAAATTGATTTGGGGCTGAAAGTCAGTTGTTGTTGGAATGAAATTTGGGTTGATGATTTTTTTGGTTGAATGTTGGCTGAAAACTTGTTGGCCTTGGCGAATAGATTTGGGAGTATGATGAACAGATTTGGATGTTGGCTGGAGGATTTGCATATGGTGATTTGTTTGCAGAGAGATGGGTTTGTCTGATGGAGGGTTTGCTTGCAGGGAAGAAGATGTGGCCTTAAGAAGAATTTAGCAGGGAACCATTTTAATTCGATTAGGTTTGTGATTAGGACAAGCTTAAATGATGCTTGTTAACTAAACGAGGGGTATGAATCTGACTAACGTGTTAGACTTCTCCTCATATAAACTAAACGTGTTTGTGAATGATGTGTATTTAATTAATTAATGATTTAAGTTTTAAAATGTAATTAGTAAAATACCAAAAGTAATTAGTAAGAATAACAAAAGTAATTGGCAAAATAATTAAATTAAAGTTTTTAGTTAAACTAGATGATCAATTAATGACATTCCAGTAAAAACGGAAAACAGAGTCGCACATACGTAGCAAGAAACATACGAACGAAAAGTCAACCAGACGACTGAAATAAAATACCGATACACACGATCTAAAACACGGCTAAAGAAATACAGGCCGTTACAGTTCGTCTGCGACCAGGCCCTTGAAGTCTCTGCTCTCCCTGGAGATCTCCTCCAAGATCTGGGCGCTCACAAGGTCGGTCCCCTCTAGGAATCCCTCGACGTTCATTGAGGGATTCAATGTCCCTAGTTCAACCTCAAAGCCAAATCTGTCGGCGTCGAGATAAAGATGAACTTCTCCTTCTAGTCCTACACTTTGCCCGGTAGACCAAGGATGAGGGGCCGAGCCCTCCTTGCGCAGACGTAGTAGTATGCCCCATTCCTCTTCGCCTCATAAAAGTATTGGAAGAGCGGTATCGTCAGACTTATGTAGCTAACAGAGCAGATGACGAGAAATCCGACCTCGTTATCCCTTGGGGAGAAAACCAGCTCGTTGAATTCGGGGAGGCGAACTGTGTAGGACGGATGGATGAACTTGGAGCAAATTTTGGGGATGGCAAAGGTTACCAGTTGAGACATCTGGGCCAGGATCTTCGCGGGGACCGCGATCGTGACCTCGCCACCGCTTGGGACCTTGGTGGCCGACCTGGGTGCCTTTCCTTCTTGGGGCCCTTATAATCACTGACGACAAGGCAGCGGCAAGCCCAACCTCTATGTCTACCTCCCACTGATTCGACCAAGACATCGACGGCTCCTCTGACACCACCGGCTCCGATTCGACGGCTCTGCGCTCACCAAGTTCATCAAAGAACTGCTCGACGAAAGAATTGAAAGCGAAAGAAGCAGACGAAGGCATGGACAGATCAAGAGAGTAACTAGGAAGAAGGAAGATGAACGGAGCTCCGACGGTTGCAAACGGACGACAACGATCGATGACGACTGTCTCTGCAACGACGGGGGAAATGAAAATTTTGAAAATTCGGGAGAAAACTCCCTCCCGCTGCCCCTCCGTCTCTATTTATAGAGAGAGTCGGGAGATCCCAGCCGTCGGGCGTGGGCCACATGGCGAGATCTGAGCAAGACTGGTGCCTCGACTTCTCCCCACAATCTTGTCAGCCACGTGTCACCCACTAAGCTGTTGGACGCCTCGAATTCTCCCCCATCTCCGAATCGCCATCATGGCATGTGAGATCTGGCGGTCAATTTGAATTAAATGCTACCGATCAGCCTTCATCCAATGAGAATGCGACACGTCATCTGAGCCGAGTCGGGCTTGCCATTTCAAACTCGAATGACGGGGGAAATTGTTACGGCCTTAGGGCCGGCCCAAATAATAAAAGCCCATTCATTTTAAAGCCCAAAGGGAAGGTTGCTGTGACACTGGGAAGCTTACCTCGCCGAGCAGCAAGCTCGCCATCAGGGTCAATAAAAGAAGCTCGCTTACTCTCCAACAGAAAGTGTGTCTGGACGGTCCAAAGACACCAAGCTCGGTCACCGAGCTTGGCCCTAACCAATGGCAGCCTAACATAAATATCTCTGACAGGGTGACATAGGACCACCTACGCCCCCATTAATGCCAGAGGTTAAGGGAGAGAACTGATGCTCGTCCATCGTGTCTCACATTAATGCATTAATGTGTCTAACACCGTCTGACACCCATTAAAGCATAAATATCTCTGACACCCCTGCCGACCTATCACTTCTCCACTTGAGCTCCAGCTAAGCAGACTCGACAGCCGGTTTGACAGCGAACAACCGACTCTCTGCCCTATAAATACCCCCTCCAGCCCCCAAGGAGGTGGTTGGTCAGTTTAAATCTCTAACTCTAATTCCATACTCAAGGTCGGATATCCTCCATATATCCGTGCCTTCCTCAAAAGCTCCCTACGCTACGTCGATCTACCTTAAGATCGTCCAGCGTGTTCGAATTACTCCATACAAGTCATTCACTGACTTGAGCATTGGAGAGGCTACGAGTTGACAGACAACCCCGTCTTTCTGACGAGTTGTTACTCTCACAGGAAGCTCACCTCACCTACTGGGAGTCGGCGAGCTTCGGTGATCATCAGGCGACCTTTGGTTCCTCGCTTCCGAAGCATGTTCCTAGTCGCTCTAAGCCTCATCGACACCCCCACACTGGTAATCATTGTACCTGTGATTTCCATTTAATACAAATCTCATTATTGGATGGACTTGACCCGCAATAATTATGAAACAGAAACTTGCATTTCATTCATGTGGTCATTGCAAATTGCCTACATTCAAGCTTTTACATGCAAACTGCTACATATTCAATCTGATGACATTCAAAATGAACCATTCAAATATATTCATGTACAAACTGATACAAATCCAAACTAATACATATTCAGACGGATACATATTCAAACTGTTCCAAATTCATACGCATTCAACCGGATACATTTTCCTTCACTATTACATACTGATACATTCAAAGTCCTACATAGACCACCTTCATACTGATACATATAGAAATTGATACTTATTCAAACTGACAGATACAAAAAAAATTTCCATCATATATTACAAAAATTTCATGATAAAATTACATTATAAACACGACCACTACATTACAACAATACTATACTTTCAATCTTATGCCGCCTCACATACAGTATCCACTATGACTACATTTTCATGCGCACATTCAAACGGATACATTTGCCTTCACTATTACAAACTGATACATCACCACATTCATACAGATATATTCAAACTGATACATTTGCCTTCACTATTACAAACCGATACATAGAATTTCAGTATATAATTACAAAAATTTACAGACATGACAAAAATTTTAGTATATAATTACATTATACATAGAAACCATACATTCTAACAAAACCATACATTCAATTCTCTTCCACTTGTATTGTATCCACTGTGACTACATTCTCATTGATTATTTCCTTGAATTTATGCATCCTCTCTTCATAGCCTTCCATCCATCCATTTGCCGCAGCAACATGGTATCACACCCAATTTCCTGTAACTGGTGGGACATGGCATCCTTCGACAAGTTCGATATGTACAAAGTGATTATTATTTATGTCACGCCTCGCTTCCCAAAAACATGGAGGCGAAGCGTGAGAAGGTCCACACGGACTTGAAGCTGCAAATCCGCAAGTCCGATAAGCGTCAAATAAAACGAAGTAGTAGGTCCCTGTAATATGACTCAGAACAACAATAACAATAATAGGAAAAGAGAGACAATAATATAACATTATTCCACCTCATAGTCCAACAAAAATTCCAACAACCAGAAATGCCACCACGCAACAAAAGAGTCAAAAGCAAAAGGCCTAGCATGGCCAACAGAAACTAACAAAACGGTGCTACTCACCGACAACCACAGCAAACAAAAGAAGAGTACGGAAGATCTCTAAGATTGATCACCGGTGTCCTCGTACTCCACGTCACCAACAGGTTCAGGCACGAACTCCACGAACTCGTCACCCTCCACAACTGTTTCTGGCTCAGCAACTAATATGCGTCACCCAAAGTGAAGGGGCACATGTCAGCAAGTCTAAAAGACTTGTGCAAGGAAACTATAAAAGTAAAGCAACCTAACAGTTCTAAAGTAAAGTATGACATGGATATAAAATGACAAATGACAGGGCATGGCAAGTAAACAAGTAAAAGACAAGTACTGGAATTGTAATCACGTCGTGCACAGCGATTCCGCCCTTTGGCTAGAGTGGCTGTACGGGCCAACTCTTACACTCAAGTGACCGTTTATCCCTACCCCTCCACGTGTGTCGAGCCAGGGCATTACCCCCGAACACGGAATGCTCGCTTTTGGATCACGAGCCAGGAAGTGTTTTTAACACGGATGGCATAGGGTTATGCCCGCATAACGGGTGCCTAGCCGGTAACACGGAAACATGGATTGTACAAGTAGTGTAGCGTGTGCTATGATGCAAGTTTAACTAGGATGACATGTACAATGCAATGCATGGCAGTTAACAATTCAAATGCGTACAGTTAAGGAATTTAAACATGACAGATATCAATGCATAAATGATATGGCAAGGTGTCGGATCTAGCTTCGTTGTCAAGCTAGATCACAAAGTTGCGCCTAGATCGCTATCATTTCACGATCTAGTATCTTTCACGCTAGTACAAGGAATTGGCCTAAAACATGGCCTAAAGAAGTGTTGGCAAGTTTCACTTGCCTGGTATCGAATTGTTGATCGACGTGAGTTACGAGAACGGTGTCCTACGGTAGATGAATTCGCTGTTATGGCAAAATAAAAGATTAGATGGAAGTTCTAAATCGTTTTGCATTGGAATCCTATGTCTAGTAATCCATTTTTAATTTAGGGTTTCTAATTTGCGGTGTGGGTTATAAAGCGATTAAGAGATTAAAGTTACTAACCGTAGAGTAGCGAACTGAAGACACCAAAACAGATCGTGTTTTGGCGATGAAGAACAATCCCGGGAAGCTACGGCCGAAAAACGAGATCTGGGCGACCTAGATCGGTATCCGGCGCAAGATACGGCGAGAAATAACCTCCGAGAATGAAGGAAATGATTTGGGGAAGGTTGGGGATGATTTGAGAATGATCTTGGCTCAGGAAGAATGAATGAAGAATGATAAAATCGACGGATTAAATAGAAATAAAAACGGCGGATAAAAATATATCTAGGGTTTCGGGGTCAACTAGTCGGTCAAAGAAGAGTGGTTGACCGACTAGTTTAGGAACTAGTCGGTCGGTCGTCTAACTTAGACCGACTAAGAGGCAAACCGAAAATAGGGTTTTGGTACAGGTCGACTACATTAGTCGGTCAAAGAACAACTGATGACCGACTAGTTCAAGAACTAGTCGGTCGGTCGACCAACATTGACCGACTAAAAGATCAACCCAAAAACTATTGAAGAGAATTAGAACTAGTCGGTTGAAGAACAACTCTTAACCGACTAAAAATATACAGTAACTATTGAAGAAAAGACTGTACAAGAATTAGTCGGTTGAAGAACAATAGCTGACCGACTAGTTTGCAACCTAGTCGGTCGGAAATCGTTCTTAGACTGACTAACGACAAACAGTAACTTTACTGTACAGTGAAACTCAGAATTAGTCGGTCTGAGTACAAAACTTGACCGACTAGTTTGAGAACTAGTCGGTCGGAGGATGAACTTAGACCGACTAACGACAAACAGTAACTCAGCTATTATTAATAAGTTGAACTAGTCGGTTCCTGAAGGATGGCCGACCGACTAGATCTCATTCTAGTCGGTTGGTTCTCCTTCATGAACCAACTAAGATGCACCAGAAGTGCTGAAATGAAGCGCGAAGCTTCGGGAAAGATTCTATGGCTTCTAGGATCGTTCTAACTCAAAAATTACGGCGTTAATAAGCTAAACGTGAGGATTCAATCGAGAAAACATACAAGGAGGGAAAATTCAATATCATTCATATAAAATAGCTATTACAAACACCGGTCGTTACATCCTCCCCACCTTAAGAAAAATTCCGCCCTCGGAATTTCCTAACACTCACGTGTCAGGGAAGAAAAGTGGGTAGCGCTCACGCATCTCATCTTCCCTCTCCCAAGTAGACTCTCCTGGCGAGCCATGTCGCCACATCACCCGCACAAGATTTACGGTCTTGTTCCGAAGTGACTTCTGACGCCTGTCCAAAATCTGAACTGGCAGTTGGTCATACATCAGATCAGGGCGAACGGTGGTCTCCGAGAAATCCACAGCGTGAGACGGGTCGCTAACATAACGACGAAGCTGCGACACATGGAAGACGTCGTGAACTCCAACCAAAGATGGTGACAAGGCTAAGCGGTAGGCTACCTCGCCAACCCTCTCCAGAACGTCAAACGGTCCAATGTATCTCGGGCTCAGCTTCCCGTGCTTCCCAAAGCGAATCACTCCTCGATTCGGGGAGATCTTCAGAAACATATGGTCACCAGGCTGAAACTCCAACGAACGCCGTTTAGCATCAGCCCAATGCTTAAAACGGTCCTGAGCAATCCTCAGCCGCTCCCGAATGTTTCTGACAACATCCACAGCCTCCACGATCATCTTGTTGGATATGGAAGACGTTAGTACACCCTTGTAGGGGATGTATGAGGGAATACGGACCTCGAACGTCGCGTACACGAAGTCGTACGCAAAGGGAATATGTTCCCTTGCGGAGAGGATCTCTAGATTGATTGGAAATTCGCATTATATGTGCATAAATGCATGCGACATATGGCTAATAAAGGGGTAATATCTTAAGCTTATATTGTACCATGCATATGGTACAACTTAAGCTTATAATATGCCATGTACGATGGTACACCTTAGTTAAATTGTTCCAAAGGAACAATTGATCCTAAAATAACTACCTTGGGGGCTATAAATAAGACCCAAGGGTTAGCCATTTCCTTACACTTTTGCATGGCATTCTTGCATGCATTTTCATTCTAGCGAAGCTCTGCCGAAATACTTCCTCTCCCTTTATCCAAGTTCTTAATCTAAAAGTAGAGATTTAGATTGTGGATTTAGTAGCCTTACTCCATTCGTGAGAAGACTCGATCCGTCGTGGCGAATCCGAAGGCGAAGTTCGTAGACTACCGTGCCGCATACGCAAGCGTAAGTCTCAACTTCATTTATCGATCCTAACTCTGTTTTGGCAGGATCCTACATTGGTATCAGAGCAATAAGGGTTCGCCCCGGTCAAACCGCCGCCCCGTCGAAACTATGAACGAGTCGTTGTCTTTTTCACGAATGGGTATCCTACCATTACGGATATGGTAGGAACGCTTCGTGACGGAGAGAACGCAGCGGTTGTTCTTTTCACGTTAGGTTCTCCTATCATTACGGATATGGTAGGAACTCTCCGTGACGGGAAGAACCGACCGTTCACGTAGTATGTTATTTTTCATTTTTGGCACACGGCCATTAGAAAATAACTAATTTCTCGACGAACGGGTGCTTCATCGAGGAAGATGATGGTAGTTATCTCCATCGGAGAAGATGAATTTTAGTGCATGTGCGCCATGGCCAAATGGGCTATGAAGGCCATGCACCCCCCTCCCCATGCGGAGGGGGTTGGCTACGGCCAATAACCACCACGGCCACCCCTCCGGTGGGGTGTGCGGCAACCCCATTCAAAGGGGGTGGCCGGCCATGGCCAAAGGGGCCATGGCCGGCCAATGCCAAATGGCCTTGGCCATGACCGGCCATGGCCAAGCCATGGCCGGCCATGGCCAGGCCGACAGTGGCCGGCCAAGGCCAGGCCGACAGTGGCCGGCCAAGGCCAGGCCGGCAATGGCCGGCCTCGGCCACGGCCTGCCGGCCTGGCCGGCCTGGCTTGCCCTAGCAGAGGCCCTGGCCGAGGGGGCCAGGGCCCCTGGCCGGCCAGGGCAGAGGCCCTGGCCGGCCCTTGGCCAAGCCTCGGCCAGGGCAGAGGCCCTGGCCGGGAGAGGTTGCAGACCAAATAATTGGTCGACCAATTTGGTTGTTTTGGTCGACCAATCCGACAGAAGGTCTTGGTTGATCGCAAACTTACCGACTGACCCATACGGGGTGACAAAAGGCCTTGGTCAAACTCGAATGTGCCGATTAGCTCATACGGGGCTAACCACTGTGTCGACTTGCCCATACGGGGCTAACATTTTATAAAGTTTTTACTTGGGCTCTACTCCTTGAAGATTAGCCATAGTGCTCTACTTCATGCGAGATTAGCCATGTCATTGTGCTCTACTCTACGGAGATTAGCCAATGTACTTATGACGTTGTGCTCTACTCTACGGAGATTAGCCAATGTATTTTAAATTTTTTTTGAAAAAGTTGTTTTCAAATAGGTTATGTCCCGTCCTTAATCGGGATAGCGCAATTTAGAATTCCAAGTCCTACCACGATCCGGCCATGGTTATCTAACCCATGGGTGTGTAGAACAGGTCTCGTGGCTTGGCAATTGTTGTGCTAAAATTCTTTGCGCAAACTCTCACCTATTCCATTTTGAAAGATATGTTTTTTCAAAAGGTAATTTTCCGCTGCGAAGTACTATAAGAGTACGATTGTTTGATAAGTGATGGGGGAATATTGAAGGTTGTTCTAGATGGTGATTGGAATCATAGAGACCTTTTCGATTCTAGAACAACATCTTCAATATTTTTCGAAAGTAACTTATCAAATATAATATAATTCCAAGTGGGATTTGAATTTTTAGAACTATCCAAATGGGATATTCTATTATCATTTCAAGTGGGAGTTATATTTTAAGAATTTTTATGCAATGTTTTGATCAAACCTTCGGTTTTGTATCTTTTGCAGCATTTTAAAAGTAAAATGTCTTCCGCTTCAAAGAATATCGTCGATGAGTTAAACAGAGGTGAAAAACTCAACGGCGATAATTACAAACTTTGGTCCATCAAGATACAATACGTTCTAGAGGAGCAAGAAGTGCTCGAAACTCTAAAGAACGTTATGATTGAACCCGAGTTGGGCACTACGGCCCAACACCGACGAGACAAGGAAGCTTTTGATGCTTGGTCTCGGAAGAACAAGATAGCGCGCATTACGTTATTAAGCAGTATGGCTGATGACATAATGCGCATCTTCCGAGAACATGACCTAGCCATGGACATATGGTCCAAGCTAGAGGAGAAGTTCGGTGGCACATCGGTGTCCAAACTTCGCTCCTTAACTATAAAGTTCAATTCATATAAGAAACGTCCAGATCATTCCATGGGGAAACATCTGCGACATATGGCGAACCTTATCTCGGAGTTAAAGGATGCAGGTCATGTGCTCACAGATGAGCAACAAATCCAAGCAGTCATACGTTCCCTACCAAATGGGTGGGATCAAATGAAGATGCATCTCACTCATAATGAGAGCATCAAGACCTTCAACGATGTTTCCAAGCACCTCGAATTAGAGGAAGAGCGGCTTGCGGCTGCCAAGCCAAGTGCAGAAATGCACATGGTTGCTAGTTCCTCACACGGGGGAAAGAAACGTAAAGATCGTTCGAAGTCTTCTAATGAACGTAATAAGCAACCTGAGTCTACCAAGGAACCCAAACATAAGGGTGGGCATAAGAAATGGCACGAGAAGAAAGACTTGAAAAGGATCAAGTGCTTCAAGTGCAACAAGCTCGGTCACTATGCTCGTTCGTGTACGAGTGGAAGTGACGAGGTGCCACCGACCACATAGCAAAGGACAGACGGTCCTTCGTGGAGTATCACCGGATACCCCAAGGAATGAAGTGGATCAATGTAGGAAACAACACACGTGTTGAAGTGAAAGGCGTTGGGACTCGCAAGCTAGTCTTGGACAACGGCCGCACTCTTCTACTTCATGATGTTCTCTTCATCCCATATATTCAAAAGGAATATTAAAACTGTGGTCAATTTAATGGGTCTTGGTTATAGTTGGTTCCTTCATGATTGTAATATGGACCTATTTTTTAATAATTCCTTTATTGGTACTGGGTTTGTATTTCAAAGGATTTATTGTAATAATAAGTACAATGTATGATTCCTCATGTAATGAAAATTTCCTTGTGACAAATTTTTTGACTAATGAGTCTAATATAATTTGTTGGCACACAAGGCTTGGTCATATTGGACCAACGCGTATGGATAGATTTGCCAAACGTGGCCTTCTATCAAATGTTTCAAAGGTTGAAATGTCGACCTGCGAACATTGCCTTGTGGGGAAATCTTGTCGCAAGCCGTTTGGAACCGGCACAAGGGCCAAGGTTCCATTACAGCTTATCCATTCGGACATATGTGGTCCGATGAATGTCAAGACAAGACGTGGAAATTCCTATTTCATCACTTTTATTGATGATTTCACCCGATTCGGACATATCTATTTGATATCCCACAAAAGTGAAGCTTTGGCTTGCTTTAAAAACTATATGAGTTTAGTGGAGAATCAATTAGATCGCAAGATTAAGGTCTTGCGAACCGATAAGGGGCGGTGAATATCAATCAACAAGTTTTAAGGAACTTTGTGATGAAGAAGGCATGGTACATCAGGTAACTATGCCTTATACTCCTCAACAAAACAGGTGTTGCAGAAAGGAGAAATAGGACTTTAATGGAAATGGTCCGTTCAATGATGGCGCAAGCTAACTTGCTAATCACCTTTTGGGGTGATGCATTATTGACGGCCGTTTTAATTACCGCGTACCCTCGAAATCAGTTAGCTCCACTCCTTATGAGTTGTGGAACCAAAGGTCTCTTGACTTAAACATTTTGAAACCTTGGGGTCGTGCATTCTACGCACATATTTCCTCCCATAAATATGGAAAACTTGGGTCATGGGGAAGGAAATGTATCTTTAAACGATACGCAGAAAACTCCAAAGGTTATGTTTTTGTTAGTCAGGAAGACAATGGTGGGCTAATTGAGTTTGAGTCGAGGGATGTCACTTTCTTGGAAAACGAGTTTCCAAGACAGGGCGAGATAAGTCAGGACTTATCTCTATTTGAGATTTATGATCAAGAAGGATTACCTCATTCGAGTGGGAGAATTCTTGGTGAAAACGAAGATACGTTTCAACTTTCACCAATGGATTATACGAATGACGATTATCCTATTCCATACGGTAATAATGATCCAAGTGGGAGCAATTCTAACGACATTCCAAGTGGGAGTGATATTAGAATTGATCTAAATTCGAGTCAACAAGGACTTGAAGAATCTCAAATACGACATAGTAGTCATACAAGGTTGGCTCCTCTAAGATTTGAGGATGAATTTCCGCAAACTTTTATGACTTTACTACACGATGATGACGAGCCTGCTACTTTCAAACAGGCCGTATCATGCCCTGCAAAAGACAAATGGATGGAAGCGATGAATGAGGAATTGAAATCCATGAAAGTTAACCAAGTCTGGGACTTAGTTAACTTACCCAGAGGACATAGAGCAATTGGGAACAAATCGGTTCTCAAGATCAAGCATAAGGCTAATGGCTCTATAGATAGATATAAAGCTCGCCTTGTCGCGAAAGGTTTTACGCAACAGGAAGGGATAGACTACGAAGAGACCTTCTCACCTGTTGTGCGTTTTACCTCGATTCGCCTGATTCTGGCAATGGTAGCTTGCTTATACCTCAAATTACATCAGATGGATGTAAAGACTGCCTTTCTCAATGGAGAATTGGACGAGGAGATCTATATGGAACAACCAACAGGGTTTGTAAAAGAAGGAAACGAACATAAGGTTTGTAAACTTCGTAAGTCCATATATAGTCTTAAATAATCCTCGAGGCAATGGTATATACGATTTCAAGAAGTTGTCTTATCAAATGGATTTTCCATGCTTGATGAAGATAACTGCGTATATATCAAGAGGATTAAAAGCAAGCATGTTATTATTTCTCTATATGTAGATGACATTTTAATAACCAGAAATGACAAGGGCTTTGTGATGGATATCAAGGCTTGACTTTCATCAGTTTTGAGATGAAAGACATGGGGAAGCCACATATATCCTTGGAATTAAGATTTCAAGGAATCGTTCAAAGAAACTTCTTTCTCTTTCACAAGAGACTTATATAAAGAAGGTTCTAGAACGGTTTAATATGTAGGACTGCAAGTCCAATTGATACTCCTATAAGCAGATGCGATAATTTATATCTGAAATCATGTCCAAAGAACCAAAAGGAAAAGGAAATTATGGAAAAAGTTCCATATTCCAGTACAGTTGATAGTCTTATGTACGCTATGATGCATACAAGACCGGACATCTGTTTTGCCGTTGGAATGGTAAGTCGTTACCAATCCAACCCAGGGCAAGAACACTGGAAAGCGGTTAAGAGGATAATGCAGTATCTTAAAGGAACTGCAGATTTGCAAAAGACTATGATAAAACCAAGAAGGTAGACATAAGGTACATATCTACGCATGAGATGATAGAGGATTAGCTTACGAAAGCGATCCCCAGAAATGTGTTTTATAAACACTTATCATCCCAAGGATTGCGTAAGAGCTGAGTTGTACCAATATATATTCCCATGTCTGAGAAAGATCAAATTTAATAAAAGAATAAGTTCTTTTTCAAACATTGCATATGAATTTCTTAAGAAATGTTTGTGTACATTTTTGAAATCTCAGCTGAATTGTGTGTATGTCGGACAGATTAAGGTTGGCTCTCTCACATGAGCAACCGCCTTATCTTATCAGATGGATAAGATAGAGATGAGACTAGTTTAAAGTCAAAATCATTAGACGAATGATTTAGAGTCATGACTTTAACAAGATAGTCGAATGAAAGATCTGCATCATATGGATGCTTACAAAAGATCTGAGATCTGTATCACAAGGATATAAAGATCTCATTGGATTTTTTAAATCCTATCTGTCTTATGCAGGATGAGAGTCCGGGAATATTTCATGGGTAGTAAGGGGACTCAAAAGATAGGCAATGTGGTGTCTGATCTTTCATCCGTACAACATCAATAAGACATACTCTCCCTGGGAAACGAGTGATGTTGTAATACGTGTTCATACCACGTATGCATTTCGACCACTGAGTTAGTAGCAATAGTGTTTGCTATTATGTGAGACTCAAAGGCCATACGGGTCTTAACTCTTACCCTCAAGGACTCCAATTGGTTCCTTTAGATTTGACGAGATGATCGCTATCTTAGCGTGTTGCTAATGGGCTATGATAATTCGGCTCGGCGGGGCACGTTAGAAAAGCGAATCAAGTCAAGATCAGAAGGTTCGCAAGAAGAGGAAGATTGATTTCATATTCGCATTTGGACTTTAATGATTCAAAGCTGGCCAGCCAATTGTGATCCAGATGGGATTCAATTGTTGAATATAAAGTATAAGAAATGTGAAGAAATAATCTAGGGTAAAGCATGCGTTGAACTACTCAACTTCGCACCTTTGAGGTCGTTGTGTATCTCTAACAAGTGCACAACAACAGACTCCACGCGCATGACGGTCGCACGGTCTATTTCTCGGTATGATAGATGAAAGAACTAAGAGAAAGACGTTCTCTTACAATCCCCTCAAGTGTGAGTGGGAGATGTTGGATATGGAAGACGTTAGTACACCCTTGTAGGGGATGTATGAGGGAATACGGACCTCGAACGTCGCGTACACGAAGTCGTACGCAAAGGGAATATGTTCCCTTGCGGAGAGGATCTCTAGATTGATGGGAAAGTCGCATTATATGTGCATAAATGCATGCGACATATGGCTAATAAAGGGGTAATATCTTAAGCTTATATTGTACCATGCATATGGTACAACTTAAGCTTATAATATGCCATGTACGATGGTACACCTTAGTTAAATTGTTCCAAAGGAACAATTGATCCTAAAATAACTACCTTGGGGGCTATAAATAAGACCCAAGGGTTAGCCATTTCCTTACACTTTTGCATGGCATTCTTGCATGCATTTTCATTCTAGCGAAGCTCTGCCGAAATACTTCCTCTCCCTTTATCCAAGTTCTTAATCTAAAAGTAGAGATTTAGATTGTGGATTTAGTAGCCTTACTCCGTTCGTGAGAAGACTCGATCCGTCGTGGCGAATCCGAAGGCGAAGTTCGTAGACTACCGTGCCGCATACGCAAGCGTAAGTCTCAACTTCATTTATCGATCCTAACTCTGTTTTGGCAGGATCCTACACATCTCAGGTCCCAACAGCTCCCGATCTCCAACGTCATCCCAACTCAGTGGCGATCGACATTTCCTTCCGTATAGCACAGCGAATGGTGCCATGCCAATACTCGCCTGGAAGCTGTTATTATAAGAGAACTCCACCAGGTGTAGATGGTCCTCCCACGAACCCTTAAAATCCAACATACACGCCCTCAGCATGTCCTCCAAGATCTGAATCGTCCTCTCGAACTGGCCATCCGTCTACGGATGGTATGCCGTGCTAAAACTCAGACTCGTACCCAAACTCTTCTGCAGACTCTGCCAGAACTGAGACGTGAATCTCGTGTCTCTGTCCGACACGATACTCACAGGGACTCCGTGCAGTCGAACGATCTCCTGCACGAACACGTTACATCACTAACTATTCTAGGGAAAGGAAATGAAAATGGAAAGTAAAAGAGTTTACCTCCATATAACTCCTCGCCAGCGCCTTAGTGGACTGTCCTAATCAGAACGGAATAAAATGCGCGGATTTGGTCAATCGGTCTACGATCACCTAAATCGCGTCATTCTGCTTCGGACTCCGAGGTAGTCCAGTCACGAAGTCCATAGTGATGTGTTGCCACTTCCACTCCGGAATCGGAAGCGGTTGTAGCAACCCCGCCGTACGCTGATGCTCTGCTTTAACCTGCTGGCAAACCAAGCACTTGGCCACACTCCGAGCCACGCTCCTCTTCATCCCATGCCACCAGAAATTCAAACGAAGATTCTTGTACATCTTGGTCCCACCAGGATGCACAGAATACGGCGAACTGTGTGCCTCCACCAACAGCTCCTCTCTGACATCTCCCGCAGGCACACACAACCTGGCTCCAAACCTCAGCGAGCCATCCTCGTGAATTACAAAATTATTCCGCAGACCCGCTTCCACCATCTCTTGAATCTTTACCAACTTCGGATCACCACTCTGCCCAGCCTTGATCCAATCCACGATTACAACTGTATCTGCATACACATCAACGAAGAAGTCTCTCCAGGAAGAACCACCTCAACTCCAGACTCGCAAAAATCCTTCTGTAATCTCCACTGCGAAGTCAGCAACATCACCGTCGGAAGCCTACTCAACGCATCAGGAACCACATTCACTTTACCCGGGTGATACTGCAACTCGATCTCATAATCTGCCATGAGATCCAACCACCGACGTTGTCGCATGTTGAGCTCCTTCTACGTGAAAATTTACTTCTAGCTTTTGTGATCGGTGAAAATCTTCACTTTCTCACTCAGCAGGAAGTGCCTCCAAATCTTCAGCGCAAACACGACAGCAGCCAACTCCAAATCGTGCGTCGGGTAATTCTTCTCATGAGCCTTAAGCTGACGAGAAGCATACGCAACCACGTGCCCATGCTGATGCAACACACACCCAAGACCTTTGCCAGAAGCATCGCAAAAGATCTCGAATCCTCCACTCCGATCGGGCACCGCAAGAACAGGGGCAGACGTCAACCGCTCCTTCAGAACACCAAAAGCTTCCTCACAACCAACGGACCAATCAAAAGATACATCCTTCCACGTCAACCTGGTCATCGGCTTGGCAATACAGGAGAAATCCTTGATGAATCGCCGGTAATAACCTGCAAGTCCAAGGAAACTCCGGATATCAGACGCTGACTGCGGAACAGGCCATTCTCTGATAGCCCTAATCTTTTCAGGATCCACCGAAATCCCATCACCAGTCACCACATGCCTAAGAAAAGCCACTCTATCCAGTCAGAACTCGCACTTCGAATACTTGGCATACAACCGATGCCTCCTCAGAATTTCCAATACCGTCCTCAAGTGCGACACATGCTCCTCCTCTGACTTAGAATAGACCAGAATGTCGTCAATGAAGATAACGACAAACTTATCTAAATAGTCATAGAAGATCAAATTCATCAGGTTCATAAATACTGCGGGCGCGTTGGTCACACCAAAAGGCATGACCACGAACTCGTAGTGACCATACTTCGTCCTGAACGCCGTCTTCGAAATGTCCTCCTTCCTCACCTTCAGCTAGTGATATTCACTCCTCAGGTCCAATTTGGAGAATACCCTCGATCCTCCGAGCTGATCAAAAATATCATCAATCCGCGGTAATGGGTACTTATTCTTTACAGTCACCGCATTCAGCCCTCGATAATCCACGCACATGCGACGCGAGCCGTCCTTCTTCTTCACCAGCAGGACCGGTGCTCCCCACGGAGACACACTGGGATTTATGTAACCCTTCTGCAAGAGCTCATCCAGCTGCTTCCGTAACTCCAATTCCGCTGGAGCCATACGATAAGGTGCCTTCGAAATGGGCTGCGCTCCCGGAATCAGGTCAATCGAAAACTCTAGAGCTCGATCGGACGGCAGACCAGACATCTCCTCGGGGAAGACGTCATCGAATTCACGCACCACAGCAGGCCTACCCTGCTCCATCAGCATAGCCACAGCCTCCACCGGCTTGGCCCGAAACCTGACCGGACCAAGCGAACTGCTACCACGACTGAACTTAAACACTAGATGTCCGGGAATCTCGAACACCACCTTCTTCCTCCGACAGTCGATCGTAGCATAGAAGCTCGCAAGCCAATCCATCCCAAGCACTGCATCATAGTTGATGATGTCGTGGACAATAAAGTCAGCATACAGCTCGTGTCCACAGACCACCAACGGGCAAGAATTGCGCCCATGATGCACCGAGATCACACCATTCCATGTGACGATATTCCAACTCTGGGGAAGAGAGGAAGTCGAAAAGGAATGCCTCTCCATGAAGCTCCGAGAAATGATGCACATGGATGCACCAGAGTCAAAGAGAACTCGTGCAGGAAAAGCGCAAACCAAGATCACACCTAACAGACAGTCTAACAATCAAATTCTATTCCAGCAAACAAACATATGCAAATAACTAATCATATCTAACAACCAAACTGACTAAGAAAGAAACAGCTAGATAGAAAGTTACCTGCGATAACCTCATCCAGCGTCTCGGTCTCAGCAGCAGTCATCAGAAACCCCTGTCGTTTCGGCTGGACAGCCTGCTGAAACGCCTGCCTCTGTGGAACGAGAGGCGCTCCACGACCAGCAGAAACAGGTGCCCTCTGCTGCAACGGCTGAGCTGCAACAGGTGCCCTCCACGGCTGCTTCGACCTCGGGCAATCCTTCATGGTGTGCGCAGGATCACCACAAACTAAACACTGCCCCATCATCTTCCGGCACTGATCCTTGACATGCCCAGTCTTGCCACAGAAATTGCAAGTCTTCAAAGTAGGAGGTCCTCCGGGCCTCTTGAACTGCACAGGATGGTTGGGCCCGTGCCCCGGTCTCACCACTGCTCTGGCCTGCTCCATAGGCCTCTTCCCAGTGCCAGAAATCTGTCCCCTCTTCTGATTCACAATCCTCTCCTGCCTCTTCGCCGCAATCAGAACCTTCTGGTAAGTCTCCGCATCAGAAGAAGTGACATAGCTCTGCAGATCCAACGAAAGCCCCTACAGGAACCTCTGGGCGCTCTCCTCAGCATCCTGCACCATCTTCGGTGAAAAACGACTCAGCCTCGTGAATTCCTGGTGGTACTGATCCACCGTCAAATTCCTCTGCTTCAAGTCAATGAAGCGCTGAGCCATCTCCCTCCTGGCGGCCTTAGGAAAATACTCCTCGTCAAATCTGGACTTGAAGGTATCCCAAGAAATCGGCTCCTCCAGCAACTCCTCCTCGGCATCCCACCAGTTCCGCGCGTTGTCCTTCAGCTGCCGCTTTGCCAGATCAACCCATCCAGTCGGGTCGACCTTCGACATCTTCAGATTATCTTCCATGTTCCTGGTCCACTCATCTGCAGCCAGGGGTCCCTCGGTCCCATCGAAGTAAGCAGGACCCAGCTCCCGAAATTGCTTCGCTCCGAGCTCGAAGCGAGGGGCAGCCTGGACAGCCGGCTGCACGAGCAGGCAGAACATTCCGAACAGTCTGCAGAATTCCTTGCTGCACCAGCATCATCTGATGCATCATCCTCATCATCTCCCCAGTGGTGGGCTCTCGGTCCGGCTTCTGGTCACGATGGGGCACACCACCACAAGCACGGGTATTCCGTCTCCCAGCCATCTATTGACACAGGAAAACGAAACAAATCAGACTCTTTGCTAATGGCGCGGTATTGAATTTTGTTTATTGGACTTGCTATAATTCTTATTGTCATTCCGATTAAGTCACAGTTACAGAAAAATTTGACCTGCATGGGCCACCAAAGAAACCTGTCACGCCCCGCTTCCCAAAAACATAGAGGCGAAGCATGAGAAGGTCCGCACGGACTTGAAGCTGCAAAGCCACAAGTCCGATAAGCGTCAAATAAAACGAAGTAGCAGGTCCCTGTAATGTGACTCAGAACAACAATAACAATAATAGGAAAAGAGAGACAATAATATAACATTATTCCAACTTATAGTCCAACAAAAAGTCCAACAGCCAGAACTGCCACCAGGCAACAAAAGAGTCAAAAGCAAAAGGCCTAGCATGGCCAACAGAAACTAACAAAACGGTGCTACTCACCGACAACCACAGCTAACAAAAGAAGAGTACTGAAGATCTCTAAGATTGATCACCGGTGTCCTCGTACTCCACGTCACCAACAGGTTCGGGTACGAACTCCACGAACTCGTCACCCTCCGTAACTGTCTCGGGCTCAGCAACTAACATGCGTCACCCAAAGTGAAGGGGCACATGTCAGCAAGTCTAAAATACTTGTGCAAGGAAACTATAAAAGTAAAGCAACCTAACAGTTCTAAAGTAAAGTATGACATGGATATAAAATGACAAATGACAGGGCATGGCAAGTAAACAAGTAAAAGACAAGTACTGGAATTGTAATCACGTCGTGCACAGAGATTCCGCCCTTTGTCTAGAGTGGCTGTATGGGCCAACTCTTACACTCAAGTGACCGTTTATCCCTACCCCTCCACGTGTGTCGAGCAAGGGCATTACCCCCGAACATGGAATGCTCGCTTCTGGATCACGAGCCAGGAAGTGTTTTTAACACGGATGGCGTAGGTTTCTGCCCGCATAACGGGTGCCTAGCCGGTAACACGGAAACATGGATTGTACAAGTAGTGTAGCGTGTGCTACGATGCAAGTTTAACTAGGATGACATGTACGATGCAATGCATGGCAGTTAACAATTCAAATGCGTACAGTTAAGGAATTTAAACATGACAGATATCAATGCATAAATGATATGGCAAGGTGTCGGATCTAGCTTCGTTGTCAAGCTAGATCACAAAGTTTCGCCTAGATCGCTATCATTTCACGATCTAGTCTCTTTCATGCTAGTACAAGGAATTGGCCTAAAACATGGCCTAAAGAAGTGTTGGCAAGTTTCACTTGCCTGGTACCGAATTGTTGATCGACGTGAGTTACAAGAACGGTGTCCTACGGTAGATGAATTCACTGTTATGGCAAAATAAAAGATTAGATGGAAGTTCTAAATCGTTTTGCATTGGAATCCTATGTCTAGTAATCCATTTTTAATTTCGGGTTTCTAATTTACGGTGTGGGTTATAAAGAGATTAAGAGATTAAAGTTACTAACCGTAGAGTAGCGAACTGAAGACACCAAAACAGATCGTGTTTTGGTGACGAAGAACAATCCCGGGAAGCTACGGCCGAAAAACGAGATCTCGGCGACCTAGATCGGTATCCGACGCAAGATACGGCGAGAAATAACCTTCGAGGATGAAGGAAATGATTTGGGGAAGGTTGGGGATTATTTGAGAATGATCTTAGCTCAGGAAGAATGAATGAAGAATGATAGAATCGACGGATTAAATAGAAATAAAAACGGCAGCTAAAATAGATCTAGGGTTTCGGGGTCAACTAGTCGGTCAAAGAAGAGTGGTTGACTGACTAGTTTAGGAACTAGTCGGTCGTTCGTCTAACTTAGACCGACTAAGAGGCAAACCGAAAATAGGGTTTTGGTACAGGTCGACTACATTAGTCGGTCAAAGAACAACTGGTGACTGACTAGTTCAAGAACTAGTCGATCGGTCGACCAACATTGACCGACTAAAAGATCAACCCAAAAACTATTGAAGAGAATTAGAACTAGTCGGTTGAAGAACAACTCTTAACCGACTAAAAATATACAGTAACTACTGAAGAAAAGACTGTACAAGAATTAGTCGGTTGAAGAACAATAGCTGACCGACTAGTTTGCAACCTAGTCGGTCGGAAATCGTTCTTAGACCGACTAACGACAAACAGTAACTTTACTGTACAGTGAAACTCAGAATTAGTCGGTCTGAGTACAAAACTTGACCGACTAGTTTGAGAACTAGTCGGTCGGAGGATGAACTTAGACCGACTAACGACAAACAGTAACTCGGCTATTATTAATACGTTAAACTAGTCGGTTCCTGAAGGATGGCCGACCGACTAGATCTCATTCTAGTCGGTTGGTTCTCCTTCGTGAACCAACTAAGATGCACCAGAAGTGCCAAAACGAAGTGCGAAGCTTCGGGAAAGATTCTATGGCTTCTAGGATCATTCTAACTCAAAAATTACGCCGTTAATAAGCTAAACATGAGGATTCAATCGAGAAAACATACAAGGAGGGGAAATTCAATATCATTCATATAAACACCGGTCGTTACAAACACCGGTCGTTACAATTTACAAAACCTATGGTGATGTGTCCACGAGGCATGCATGTGTCTGGACCTGTTCTTAAAGAAAAAAATGTTAGACATTGTGACTTGGATAGCAGATGTAGCACACATGTATAATAACTTGCTATGAGGTATCCAACTTCTGGCATGATCATCCAATATTGTTTCGGGGGGGTTGTCCTCCATATATGAAATTACCTCTTAAGTAAATAGTGCATCTTCTTCCACCATAACCCTTTTATACAGATCATAGTTGTTATTCAACTCTCCTAGCAACTCTGATCTGACAATCTTCCAGTTGTCCTCTCCCATGCCAAGTTGAGCAGCTACAACCATGCCTTAACATTTATGACGGTCCTTATATATTTGATGATGGCATCTGGAAATTCCTCGATAAACAGGTATGCCTCCTTCAAAATTTGAAGCTTCATATTCATCTGTACCTGAAGCTTGTGCAACTGCAAGTTTAGTTGTAGCGGCAACGACAACTAAATTTTTTAGATGGCCATTTAATAATTTATTTCATTCTAGCAGGTTGAATTGGAGGTGGAGCTGTAGTTATATCTGCAGCTGAAGCTGGAGCTACATTTGACCTTTGTTCCTCTGGGACTGTCTCTTCTTGCCATGGCCGAAGCTTTCTTTTTTCAATGAGCCTACAATTGGAGTTGGTGAGGAGCAAATAACATCATCGGCTAAAACATGCTCAAACTGAGATAGTTCCCTGGTCGTGGGTGTATCTTTAGACTTCAACTTATTCCCCATTTTCTCCTACCCCTCACATTGACCGTAACTTCTAGCTCTTTAATCAGATTTTTCTCTGGGGTAGATAGCTCCTTCAACTTTATTAGCATCATAGTCTTCCTCGTTCCATCAAGTTGCACAAAAAGCTTGTAAATGCGCTCTTATTCATCATGTATAAGCACATCTTCTTCAGAGATCAATTCCTTCTCAGGCTCCATGTCTAGTTTCTTTCCATGAGGATTTACGGCATCTAGGGAATGGGGTGAGTTTCCCTTTTGAATAGGCCAATCTCATGGGCACATGGTACTCCATAAATCCTTCTTGCTAGACAATCACATGCGCTTTGGTATGTCCCAATAGCTTCAGATTTATCAACTTGCTCAAAAATTATCTTCAACGCCACAGCTGATGTAAATCCTATCAGCTCCCTAGACAAGTACCTCGTGGCTTTATATTGCACAGATATCTTAGATTTCTCGAATGAGCCATTGATCTCGATATGCTGCAACTCTAATAATGCATGTATGGTTGACCAAGAAGAGGAAAAACTGCTGGCCGATGACCCAAGTGCTTTTAAGCTTAGAATGTGCACTCTCAGCTCTATTGGTAGTGACATTTTCATAGTGCAGATTGATATCTGTCCATACAGAAATAAACTTCTCCTTGTACTTTTCCAGTCAAGATTTCTTCACATAGCTCAAGGCCTTTGGGTAATCTTTGTAATCATTCTCCAATGCCTTCAGTTTTGCAACATATTCATCCTCCTTACGTGCCGCCACCAATAAATTCCAGCTAGAGTTGAAAGATACCCATTTTTCGTCATCTTCAAAAAATTGCTTGCACTTGCCCAATATATTTTTCGATATGTGCCATCTATATAATTGGTGGTCCGCAGAGGCAAATACATGGCAAATGGAATTCATAAGTGCAAGCTCCCGATCTGTCAATATTACTCGTGGCCTACGGTATTTATGTAGAAATGAGCTCAACTTCTCCAATGCCCATATGTAGCAATCCTCTCGTTCGGCCTCCATGTAACAAAATGCAGCTGTGAACGTCATATCTGTAAATGTCACCCCAACCATCTCCAACAATGGTAGCCGGTACCGGTTGGCCTTATTCGTGCCATCCATAATCAAAATTTCTGGAAATCTGCGTAATAAATCAACCTACTTCCGATGTGCCTAAAATAAATTCCTCACTGCCTTTGTCTCTTCCTCCACTTCATGATACTCAATGTAATTATGCTCATTCAAAAGATTCAGTAGGTGCTGCATTTCTGTTCTCCCAGCCATGTCCAATGCTTTCATCCTCTATCTGACATTATATATAGTTTTGATTATGGCAGAGGGGGCCATATCCTTTTCCTTCAGATATTTCAAGATTTCCCTTTGTCGTACCAAGCTATTTGACAAGTCTCTCAATGTTTCCATCTCCACCTCTTCTAACCTCCTGGCATATGAATGTCCCTCTAGGTACATCGTGGGTTTATGGTTGTGAATTTCACATATAACTATCAAACTCCACCTATCTTTTAGTACCTGCTAAGGCCAAAAATGACCGAGACAGTTGTCAGGCTGACGTGGGCTCTTCGTACTGAGTCAGAGCCTAGTCAGCAGGTGAAGTGGGACCCTAGGTTGGAAGAACCTGGGTCGAGTGATGGATGCATATGATGGTGTGATGCTCGATTGACCCTTGGATATCTGATGCGTCTATCGTTCGAGGCTGGGAGGCTCGGTAACGACCTTCGTGGAAGATGGAGATACGTCGATCTACATCACAGAAACACGTTAGGGGGGTCGGATCTGGGTCCCGACCCAAATCCCCTCCGATGCCTAAGTTAGTATGGGAACTTAAGGATGAGAGGGAGCTTGGAGCAGTGGTGGGCTCCGAAAGGTGCTTCTCTCAAGCGCAAGAGTCCGTTCAAGTAGTAAAATCTGGGAGTCCAGATGTCGAATCCTCGGGAGAATCTGTTGAAACCACAAGTCCAAAT
The DNA here is from genome assembly GCA_030789695.1 of Scilla litardierei. Lineage (NCBI taxonomy): Eukaryota > Viridiplantae > Streptophyta > Magnoliopsida > Asparagales > Asparagaceae > Scilla > Scilla litardierei. The sequence continues at coordinate 640,616,463 of CM061142.1, forward strand.
CAAATAGAGTAACTACGAATAAAATCTAAGCACTTTAATAACGATGGTGAAGGTGGTATGAAAAGTGTGTGGTGATGGGATTGTTACGTGCGATCAATGCAAATAACGAAATCTAGTTTGTGAAAAATAGATATAAAAGGCATGTACATGGCATGGGTTCATTAGGATCAGCGAAACGTAAGCTTTGGTTGATCAATTATAACACAACGAACCCTCCTTTTGGGAGCGAATCGTCGGAAGATGTCCTTTCGGGAGTTAACGCATCAATTCTAATAATATATCGCTAAAGTTGTAAACGTACATATGAAGTATGAAACTCTCTTTTGGAGAGATCAAATCTCACCCTTGTGGGGTGATCATCTACTAGAACAATTCTTTTGGAATATGAAAAAGTAGATTTAAGAGCGACGATTAAACTTTAGCAAATATAGCGATTAAGCGCAATAATACAACCAACGAATACGATTCACATCACCTAATTACTCCATACCATGCACATAAAATATTTAGCTACTCATGGTGCAGAAATACACAATTTTCAGATCAGAATTCATAAGTTTATTAGCAAAATACGGAAGTTTAAGGGCAAAATACAAGCTAAAACACCCAAATACAAGCTAGAGTTGAAGAAAATATCACCAATTCCCTCTTAAAAGTCTTCAAAACTCTCTGGAAATAAGAAAATAGGCTCTGGAATTTTACAGAATTTTTACAGAAGAAAATACGGCTCCTAAGTGCTCCAATACACCAATTATACGCCCAAAAACCCTAGAATACGCTTAAATAATAAGATTGCGGGTTTATTGGGCTTAACGGGTTCAAACCCGCACAATATTCGCACCCGGAAGCATCTGGACCACTGATCCCGAGCAGGGCAATTCTCCGCCGTCCATCGCAGCGGGATCGAGCGTGGCGTCGACGCGTGTGCTTTAAGATGCGTGCCAAGCCCGCTTCGCTTCGACTTCGGATCCGCTTCAATCTGGGCCGTGGGATCGCGGTCGTGCAGTCTCGATTCAGCCACGTCACTCGCCCTCGACTCCGAGTTCGATTCGCAAGCGGGTTGCGTTATAGCCGTCCGATCGTGATCGGACGGGCGAAATCACGCCATGTCACTCCGCCAAACGCCGCTTCGCAATTCGAATCTGGGTCGTTCCAGGCCGTTGGATGAGAATCCAACGGCGATCAGCACGCCGTGTCGCCCCAAACGCCATGGCCGCAGGATGAAGCTGTGGGGGGCTGGGATGCAGCCACGTGCACGCCAAGATTGGTGCGGAGCGCGTATTTTCAGCCGTATTTTCGTATTTGTATAGTATTTCTTGCGTATTTCTCCTTTAATTTGGTATTCTGCATTCAATAAATCACAATAATTAGCACAGATCTCCGAAAAATACAAATAAATAGTCGTTGGAATCATGAGATCGAGACCAAGCTATGAAAAATATAAAATGTGCAGAATTGCATCGTTAAATGCTGTTTTGTGCTCAAATAGTGTGTTTTCTCTAATAAATAAATGTGTAGAAAATACGTATGAATTAGAGAGCAATGTAGCATCATATGGGCACAAAGTATTGCTAGATGAGGGGTTAAATACGCAATATTCAACCCAAATCACACCCCCCAACTAGCGTTTTGCTAGTCTCTAGAAAAAAGGAGCGATTAAAAATACGCCTAGATCACCTTATCAGATCTCAAATTACTCACCATCATACTACTACGACAAAAGAGATAACCGCACACTAATATCAAAATTTCAAGCTCATCAAGTAATGAATGTCAAGCATCTCAAATGGTTATAAAATAGACTCAAATTCACTATCAATTACTTCATGGCTCATAGTATACAAAATCAATGGCCCACACCGTTCAATCAAATATTTTAACTTGGAGCGTAGATGTTTCATGCAAAGCAAGCATCAAAAATAGGATGGTATCAAGACATATACACGTCAATCTCTATTCATAGGGACTCACACCACATCTTGTTCTTTCTTTAAGCTTTGGAAGTTCTCTTGCCTCGCTAGTCATGCACACCTATTCTCTATTTTCTTTCGCTTTTCTCATAGTTCCGCGTAACGCGCATCAAGCAACATTCGCGGAAAAGTATATAACTTGGATCGCTCCATCAAATAATTGAGGTTCCGGTCAATGGCTCCCAAATCAGACGATAATAGGGCATTAGGCCAAGAAGGGCCCCTCGGACTGTACTACTCGAGCCAACCAAGTTATTTCTTTAATAGCACATTTATTCATTTTTTTTTCTCATTCATCTCATTTTGTTTTCTTCTTTTGTGTGTGCATAAACAACGTGGCACGATAACTTCCTCTTCTTTAATTGTTCACAAGAATGGGTATCCTAATCATTTCAAATGACGTGGTACGTTTTTCTACCCAAAATCACACCAAGCATGTAATTGGCAATGAATACGAGATAAAGAACAATGCTCCAGTTAATTTATTAATTATTGGTGCATGAACTTTGGTGTGTTCCAATGAAAGCATACCACTTGCTAATCCATAATTTCTAGATTCATTAAGGCATCAATTAATCTTGTCATTGAGATGTGTAGAAAGAAATTCACCACAAGCACTCCAATTCATGTAAAATGAGATTGAAATGTTGAATAATAGTGGTGGGGAAAATAAATCACGAGTGTACGGTGGTGAATAAATATCGAGAAATTTCATCACATAGGGGTCATTTCTAGGTAAAGATAGACTTTGGTGATATTTCTTAACTCAAAAAAATTTCTTTTTTTTTTCAATGCAAAAAAGGGAACTAAAAAAATAAAATCCTAAAAGAAAAAGAAAAAGAAAATAAAAATCCTAAAAGAAAAAGAAAAAGAAAATAAAAATCCTAAAAGAAAAAGAAAAAGCAAATAAAAATCCTAAAAGTTATTTCCCTCCCCCCAACTTAAAATAGACATTGTCCTCAATGTTAGGAAGAGAGAATCATGGAAAGAACACACCTGATTAGTTCCCACCCGAAGGTGGCTCTGTGAGATCCATGGTGCTCGCTTCCTTGGTCCAAGGCTCGTGAAAATGTTTCAATCTCTGGCCATTCACCTTGAACTCGCTTCCATCTTTCTCATTTAGTAAGAGCACAGCGCCATGTGGGAAAACTTCTTTGACGACGAACGGTCCATACCATCTAGAGCGAAGCTTCCCAGAAAAGATGTGTAGCCTGGAATTGTATAGGAGTACTTTTTGGCCTGGGTGAACTCCCTCCTCAAGATCATCATGTCGTGGACGGATTTCATCCTCTCTTTTGAAATTTTAGCGTTGTCGTACGTATTTCTCCTCAACTCCTCCAGCTCCAACAATTATAACCTGCGAGAAGAAAAAGAGACATCAGTATCAAAATTCATTTTCTTTATAGCCCAATAAGATCTATGCTCTATCTCAACAGGTAAGTGACAAGACTTCCCAAATACAAGGCGGTAAGGTGACATCCCCAAAATTGTTTTGTAGGCCGTCCTGTAGGCCCACAACGCTTCAGGTAAGCGCAAACTCCAATCTTTTCTTGATGGATTCACCGTTTTTTGTAGAATTCCTTTGATCTCTCTATTTGCCAACTCTGCTTGGCCATTGGTTTGGGGGTGATACGGAGTAGAAACTTTATGTGTGACCCCAAACCTCTTCATTAACGTGTCGAACATGCGGTTGCAAAAATGAGACCCTCCATCACTAATCAAGGCCTTGGGCACTCCAAACCTAGAGAAAATGTTCTCTTTGAGGAACTTAAGCACAACGGAAGTGTCGTTCGACCTGCAAGGAATAGCTTCCACCCATTTAGAAACATAATCAATACAAACCAAAATATAGGCATATCCAAATGAAGGTGGGAAAGGTCCCATGAAGTCTATGCCCCAACAATCAAATATTTCAATTTCTAAAATGGGGTTTAAAGGCATCATGTTACGTTTAGTAATACCCCCTAATTGTTGGCATGCATCACAAGTCTTGCAATAATGAAATGTGTCTTTAAACATAGATGGCCAATAAAAGCCACATTGCGAGATTTTTGCCACAGTTTTGTTCGCTGAAAAGTGTCCACCACATACTCCATCATGGCAAAATTGTATCACACTGGTTATTTCATGATCAGGAATGCATCTCCTAACAATTTGGTCACTACAATATTTATATAAGTACGGATCATCAAAGAAGAAATATTTTACCTCGTACTTGAACCGTTTAAAGTCTTGAAGAGACCAAGTGTCAGGGGTCTTACCAGTTACCAGATAATTAACGATATCAGCATACCATGGAGAGGTGGAAACGCTAAAAAGATGCTCGTCGGGAAAGGAGTCCTTCAAAGGCACATCCGCTGAATCAAGGCCTACTGTCAATCGTGATAAATGATCAGCTACTAGATTCTCCACGCCTTTCTTGTCCTTGATTGTGACATTGAACTCCTGCAACAATAAAATCCATCGTATCAATCGAGGCTTAGCATCTTTTTTAGACAATAGATATTTTAAAGCAGAGTGATCAGTATATATCAAAATTGGTGATCCCAGAATATAGCTCCTGAATTTTTCCAACGCGAATACTACAGCAAGCAACTCCTTCTCTGTGGTCGTATAATTCCTCTGAGCGTCATTTAGTGTCTTGCTAGCGTAGAAATCACCACTGGAACTTTGTCTTTTCTTTGGCCTAGGACTGCACCAACTGCGTAATTGCTTGCGTCACACAATATTTCAAATGGTAGGGACCAGTCTGGCACCTGTAAAATAGGAGCAGAAATCAGCAACTTCTTTAAAGTTTCAAAAGAAAGTTGACACTCAGGTGTCCAAATAAAGTCCACATTTAAAGTAAGTAAGTTGCAAAGAGGGCGAGATATAGCGCTAAAATCTTTGATGAACCGCCTATAAAATCCTGCATGTCCCAAAAATGATCTGATGTCCTTCACGCATTTAGGACTTGGTAGCTTCTCAATTACTGCTACCTTGGCTCTGTCTACCTGTATACCATCTTTAGAAACCAGGTGACCTAGGACAAGTCCCTCTGTGGTCATAAAATGACACTTCTCCCAATTCAATAGGAGTTTCTTTTCAATGCACCTGTCGAGAACAAGAGCCAAGTTAGCTAAACAATCATGAAAAGAGCTACCATATACTGAAAAATCATCCATAAATACCTCAACAATTTTCTCAACCATATCATCAAAAATACTGAGCATGCATCGCTGAAAAGTAGCTGGGGCATTACATAAACCAAACGGCATTCTTTTAAATGCAAAAGTACCAAAGGGACAGGTAAAAGTGGTCTTTTCCTGGTCCTCAGGTGCAATCTCAATCTGGTAATAACCTGAATAACCGTCTAGAAAGCAATAATATTCATGTCCAGCCACCCTCTCTAAAATTTGGTCAAGAAATGGAAGAGGGAAATGATCTTTTCTAGTTCTAGAATTCAACTTCCTATAGTCTATGCACATCCTCCAACCTGTGGTGGCCCTAACTGGAATAAGCTCGTTATTCTCGTTTTTAACCACGGTGAGGCCAGACTTTTTAGGAACAACCTGTGTAGGGCTAACCCACTTGCTATCAGAAATAGGATAAATAATGCCTGCATCTAACAATTTTAGTACCTCGCCTTTAACCACTTCTTTTAATGTTGGATTTAACCTACGTTGCATTTCTCTAGTGGGTTTGGCGTCATCCTCTAAATAAATGTGATGCATGCATACAATAGGGCTTATACCTTTTATGTCAGCAATGGACCAACCAATAGCACCTCTATGTTTCCTCAGCACATCAAGTAAAGAACTTTCCTGTTCTAGAGTAAGTTTAGAAGATATTACCACAGGGAAGCTGTTTTCATCTCCAAGAAAAGCATACTTAAGATAGTCAGGAAGTGGCTTCAACTCTGGCTTTGGATCATCCACCTCAGATGAAACTTGAATTGATGCATTAGGTGTCAAAGCCTCAAACCTAGGCTCCCATATCGCATTGAGCTCCTTCACGTTCTCCTGCACAAAAGACATGTCATCAGAATCACCAATAAAAGTCTCAACAATAGAAGCATCATCACAAAATTCAGAACAAATATAATCATCCACCAACGAATCAATCATATGCACCCTCTCAATCTCATCATCCACATGTGGCAACGTGCAAGTATTAAAAATATTCACGTCCAAAGTCATGTTGCCAAAAGTTAGTTTCAGTTGACCATCTCTACAATTTATTAAAGCATTGCATGTAGCTAGGAATGGTCTACCTAGGATGATAGGAGTAGCATTGGCAGTTTGGGGTCCCTGTATGTCTAGAACTATAAAGTCCGCGGGGTAGTAAAATTTGTCCACCTGAACGAGGACATCCTCAATGCATCCCTTTGGAACTTTAATAGACCTATCAGCTAGTTGTAATATAACAGATGTAGGCTTTAGCTGTCCTAACCCAAGCTGCACAAAAATAGGATATGGCAAAATATTGACACTAGATCCTAAATCCAATAAAGCATTTCCAATTTTCTTAGTGCCAATGGTGCAAGTGATGGTGGGTGATCCAGGGTCTCTAAATTTAGGTGGTGTATTTTGTTGCACAATAGAGCTAACCTGTTCAGTCAAGAATGCTTTCTTTTTCACATTTAACTTTCTTTTAACAGTGCACAAATCTTTCAGAAATTTAGCATAGGCAGGTATTTGATTAATAGCATCAAGGAATGGAATATTGATCTGGCACTTCTGAAAAATTTCTCGAATCTCAGTTTGATACTTATCTTTGATTTTCTGAAGTAGCCGATGAGGGTAGGGTGCTGCAGGTACATATGCTGCGGGTTCCTTCTCTTTAATGATGCTTTTGCTCACACCCACATCCGTGCTCTCTTCCTGCACCTCCTCTTGTTCTTTAATTCCCTCTTCTTGGATCTGAATTTCCTCTTCCTGCTCAGCTTGTCTGCTCGGTGGATCAGGCTTCTGAATCTCTTTTCCACTCCTCAAAGTGGACACCGCTTGGCAAGGCTTCATATTATTTCCTGCAGAAGAAGATGAGCCCATATTAGGATTTGGAATTGACTGAGATGGAAGCTTACCTTTTTCTAATGTCGTTGTAAGCCTCGCCAAGCTCTCGCTCATCTGCTGATTCTGAGTCTGCTGAGCCTGAAATTGAGCCTGCTGCTGCTGCATCTGAGCTTGTTGCAATTGGATAAGCTGCTGAAGCGCATCGCCAAATGGTTGCATCTGCTGTTGTTGCACTGGCTCATGGTCCCTCCTCTGGTTCCCACCTTGATAGTTGTTGTTGTTGTATTGAGGTTGTCGGAACTGAGGGGGAGCCTGCTGCTGCTGAGTCTGCTGATTGGGGCCCCAGTTCAAGTTTGGATTGTTGCGCCACCCCTTGTTGGAATTGAAGTTCTGGTAGTTCGAAGAAACTTGATTCACCCCAGTAGGATTTCCTAGCATGCTCTTCAAGGCTGGAAGTGTGGGGCATGCACTGGTGTCATGGCCACTGACGTCGCAAAGTGCGCAAATCTGCTCTATCTCAACTGCCTTGGCCTCTTTCAAATTCATTGCATGAAGCTTGTTTGAGATCATGGCCTCCATCTTCGCCTCCAACGCATCCTCTTGCTTCAAATTATAAGCCACTCCTCACGTAGGCTGGGATGGTGCAGAATGGCCTCCTCTCTCGTAGTCTGAAGTGGTGTCCCATGTCTGCGCATTTTCTGCTATCTCCTCCAGGTACGTCCAAGCTTCGTCTGGCTCTTTATCAAAGAATCCTCCATTGCACATCATCTCTACAAATTGCTTCATTTGCGGCTGCAGTCCATCGTAGAAGAAGCCAATAATCCTGCTTTTGTCGAAGCCATTGTGCGGACATGCGAGCAGCAACTCATTGAACCTTTCAAATGCCTGGTAGAATGTTTCTTCGCTTTTCTGGGCAAAGTTCATAATCTGCCGCTTCAGTCCCTGTGTCCTGTGAATAGGAAAAAACTTCTTTAGAAATTCAGCCTGCAAATCAATCCATGTAGTAATAGAACGTGATGGCAATGCATTCAACCAATTCTTAGCTTTGTCTTTCAATGAAAATGGGAACAGTTTAAGATATATCGTATCCTCGCTAGTTTTCCCATCAAAGCATGTCAAGCAAACCTCCTCAAATCCTTTAATATGAAGATATGGATTTTCCTTGTCTAACCCATGAAAAGTGGGTAAGAGTTGGATCACCCCAGGTTTAAAATTGAAAGAATTTGCATCGGCAGGTAAAACAAAGCATGAAGCAGTGCTAGTCCTAGTGGGTCAAAGTAAATCTTTTAAAGTCCTAGGCACTCCAGGATGCACATTATTCTCGTTATTGTTGCTAAAATTTTCATCAATATTATTATTAGCCATATCAAAACGTCGAGTCAACCTATGTGTCCTAGGAGTCCTATGCCACATAAACTAGCATAAATATTTTTTTTATTTTTTTTATGAAAGCAAACAAAAGTTTATATACAATAAAGTGGAAGGATCTCACCGAAGGTCCTCTGAATGAGATAAACCGTAGTAACAAACCGTTCTCCCCGGCAACGGCGCCAAAAACTTGGTGGGCTCCGAAAGGTGCTTCTCTCAAGCGCAAGAGTCCGTTCAAGTAGTAAAATCTAGGAGTCCAGATGTCGAATCCTCAGGAGAATCTGTTGAAACCACAAGTCCAAATCAAATAGAGTAACTACGAATAAAATCTAAGCACTTTAATAACGATGGTGAAGGTGGTATGAAAAGTGTGTGGTGATGGGATTGTTACGTGCGATCAATGCAAACAACGAAATCTAGTTTGTGAAAAATAGATATAAAAGGCATGTACATGGCATGGGTTCATTAGGATCAGCGAAACGTAAGCTTTGGTTGATCAATTATAACACAACGAACCCTCCTTTTGGGAGCAAATCGTCGGAAGATGTCCTTTCGGGAGTTAACACATCAATTCTAATAATATATCGCTAAAGTTGTAAACGTACATATGAAGTATGAAACTCTCTTTTGGAGAGATCAAATCTCACCCTTGTGGGGTGATCATCTACTAGAACAATTCTTTTGGAATATGAAAAAGTAGATTTAAGAGCGACGATTAAACTTTAGCAAATATAGCGATTAAGCGCAATAATACAACCAACGAATACGATTCACATCACCTAATTACTCCATACCATGCACATAAAATATTTAGCTACTCATGGTGCAGAAATACACAATTTTCAGATCAGAATTCATAAGTTTATTAGCAAAATACGGAAGTTTAAGGGCAAAATACAAGCTAAAACACCCAAATACAAGCTAGAGTTGAAGAAAATATCACCAATTCCCTCTTAAAAGTCTTCAAAACTCTCTAGAAATAAGAAAATAGGCTCTGGAATTTTACAGAATTTTTGCAGAAGAAAATACGGCTCCTAAGTGTTCCAATATGCCAATTATACGCCCAAAAACCCTAGAATACGCTTAAATAATAAGATTGCGGGTTTATTGGGCTTAACGGGTTCAAACCCGCACAATATTCGCACCCGGAAGCATCTGGACCGCTGATCCCGAGCGGGGCAATTCTCCGCCGTCCATCGCAGCGGGATCGAGCGTGGCGTTGACGCGTGTGCTTTAAGATGCGTGCCAAGCCCGCTTCGCTTCGACTTCGGATCCGCTTCAATCTGGGCCGTGGGATCGCGGTCGTGCGGTCTCGATTCAGCCACGTCACTCGCCCTCGACTCCGAGTTTGATTCGTAAGCGGGTTGCGTTATAGCCGTCCGATCGTGATCGGACGGGCGAAATCACGCCACGTCACTCCGCCAAACGCCGCTTCGCAATTCGAATCTGGGTCGTTCCAGGCCGTTGGATGAGAATCCAACGGCGATCAGCACGCCGCGTCGCCCCAAACGCCATGGCCGCAGGATGAAGCTGTGGGGGGCTGGGATGCAGCCACGTGCACGCCAAGATTGGTGCGGAGCGCGTATTTTCAGCCGTATTTTCGTATTTGTATAGTATTTCTTGCGTATTTCTCTTTTAATTTGGTATTCTGCATTCAATAAATCACAATAATTAGCACAGATCTCCGAAAAATACAAATAAATAGTCGTTGGAATCATGAGATCGAGACCAAGCTATAAAAAATATAAAATGTGCAGAATTGCATCGTTAAATGATGTTTTGTGCTCAAATAGTGTGTTTTCTCTAATAAATAAATGTGTAGAAAATACGTATGAATTAGAGAGCAATGTAGTATCATATGGGCACAAAGTATTGCTAGATGAGGGGTTAAATACGCAATATTCAACCCAAATCAAGCAGCTGAGATCGACTCACGGAGGTTCGTCTCGGGGCTGGCGTCACAAGCTCTATAATGTAAGAAATATCAGCTGAGAAAGTAGAGTTCTTTGTCTTAGATCGCGTACCTTGGAATTGGAACCCATTTACCTTTGTCCTTTCGTCTATGTATAGGTTGTTCCCTCTTGATTATATGTAATCGTCCCTCATTGATTTGGACACGATCTCCTCCGAGATTAGAGATAACGGCTGCACATTTACTCGGTCCTATTAACCTCCCCTGAATATCAGCTCAAGTCTAAAGGTCGAACGATCTATTCGTTTGACTCGGTAATACTCCGCTATGAGTGACGGGTATCAGGTTGTGGGTGCCAAATGAGTCGGGTACATGGATACTCCAGCAGGATCCGTACCCATGGATTAACAATGGCCCCCATCATTCGTGCCTCAGAAACTGCGTTAATTGAGACCGCATGATGTGTAATCTCCTTAAATGTGCACAGCTTCCGAAACGTTTGATTTGATTTTTACCGCCAAAACCCTTTCGTCTTTGAATCAATCTCCACCACTTCTTGAGGCAGTCTTCAGACATGTGTCGTTCATCAATCGTTAGTCAGTTGAACTCTTTCATATAAAAGAAAAGTGTGGGAGGAGAAAAGATTTTTCTGCTCGGCCTTCTTCCTTGAGATGAAAGCTTGAATCCGACGTTGCCTACTTTGGAGATTGCTAGTTCTTCCTAAGGTACTTTCTCCCGATTGACCTTGATTCATCTTTAGATCCCTTAGGTATGTTCGCTCCAGTCATAATGAAGGAGCCGACCTACGAGGAGCTCATGGTGCACATTCGGCCTCTTCGATGTGAGGAAGTTCTCGGGAAGGGGAAAGGGGTCTGGATCGAACCAAACCTTCCCATCCGTCGGAGGGATCTAAGCTTGAAGGTTCCTGGATTTATCTTAGAGATGGCCCCTAGATTTTTCCTCGATCTGATCGCAGAGGTCTAGCGAGGTTGTCTCTGCCATCCTTTTCGAGTTAGTGTGCCTAATTCGGACGAGAGAGTATGTTTTCCACGAAATAATGAGGTTGGAGTGTATCTTAAAGCTTTTCGCCTAGGACTTCGGTTTCATCGTTATCCCTTCATCATAGAGGTTCTGTGCTATTCGAAGCTTTCCATTTATCGACTCCTCCCCAAGCTTTTCCCCCTTAGTTGGCTTCATCGTGCTTTGTTAGCTCTGTAGGGTTCGACCATCCCTTGGACTATTCAAATATTTCTTTCGGATAATACCCGACCCTTGCCAAGTGTGGTACCTTATCATTGCTCGCCTGGCAGTGAGACTATACAGGAACTTCCGATTTCCGACCCTGGGTGGAAAGACACCTTTGTGTTTGTCGTCCTTCCCGACCTGGGACCAATGCTCAATAGTTGGAGTTCTCCAAATCTTGAGCTTGCTAAAGAGTCCTGGTTATCATCGGATGAGGTCAAAGCCAGGTTGTCGCTTGGCGAGGTTGAGGCAACAAAGCTTCTTCTGGGTCGACCAAGGTGAGAGAGGTCGACTCAGTATCTGTCACGCCCCGCTTCCCAAAAATATGGAGGCGAAGCATGAGAAGGTCCGCTCAGACTTGAAGCTACAAAGCTGCAAGTCCGATAAGCGTCGATCAAATTTAAAACTGCAGGTCCTTGCAACGCGAGCGAAACAAGATAATAATAATGAATTGAGACAAAAGAATAATCTCAGAATATCCATAAATATAAATTCCAACATCGCAGAAAAGCCACCAGGCTAAAAGAAAAAGAGACTAAAGGCCCAAACATGGCCAATAAAAGTACAAAGTACAAAACAACGGTGCTACGCACCAACAACTAACAAAAGGCCTAAAACAAAATAAAGCTCAACAAAGACTCAAAGAATGGTCACTGGTGTCCACCAAAATCCTCCTGTGCAATCATGGACTCAGTCTCAGCGTCAGCAACACATCACGTACACCGCAACGGTCTCTGGCTCAGGGTCTAACATGTGACACCCAAAAGAGCAAGGGGCACATGTCAGCAAGTCTACAAGAGACTTGTGCAAGGAAACTGAAAGCACAAGTAAAGCAACCTAGCAGTTCTAGCATGATGCAATGACATGGCAGTTTAAGTATGAGTGCAGCAGGTAAAGAAAACAACAAGTAAACTAGCATGGCATGGCAAGTGTGGCAAGACTAATAACATTTACAAGGATTTCTCTAGTCATGTTTTCATGTCATGTGCAGAGTTTACGCCTTACAGCTGAAATGACTTTCTTTCACACTGATTGGTCGCTTAACTCCGCCCCACCCAGAGTTTACGCCCTACAACTGCAGTTGCTGATCAGGCAGACTCCCAGCGGATTGGCCACTTAACTCTTACCCCATCCCACGTGTATCGAGCCAGGGCCTTACCCCCGAACGGTAATGCTCGCTTCTGGATCACGAGCCAGGAAGTGTTTTTCATGTTTAGCATAGGGGTGCACCTAGCCCTGGACAAGCAAGTACAAGTATGTAGCGTGTGCTACGAATGCAATATTCAATGCATGGATGACATGTAAGATGCAATGCATGGCAGTTAAAAGTGCGTACAGGTAAGGAAAGTAAACGTGACAGTTAAGTATGCATGAACAACAAGTTTAAAGGTTTGGATCTAGCTTCGTTGTCAAGCTAGATCAATTAGGTGACGGATCTAGTTTCGTTGTCAAACTAGATCAAGTAGGCGTCTAGTCAGCTATCATTTCACTTACTAGTCTCTTTTACGCTAAAAACAAGGAAGTGGCCTAAAAACATGGCCCTACACAAGAGTTGGCAAGTTTCACTTGCCTGCAAGCACGACGTCTGAGCACACCGTCCAATGAGTCCAAAATCACAATTATCCTACGTGCACAAGTCCACCGGCCTAAAGTCCATATTATTAATCTTCATTAGTGAATTTAAAACATTTAAAATACTTTAAAAATACCGATTTTAGTCTTGATTAGCATGCATTGGGTTGGGGGTCCTAAGGGTGCAAAACGTTACCTCAACACGACGCGAAAGCTACACCGGCGTCGGGTAGCGACGCCGGGGGTTGGAATAATAGAACGCGCTCCAAGTCCTGATTCCAATATAGTTTCCTCGCTGGAAAGTTCAGAGCATCAACCCGGGTGACGGTTCCAAATTCCAAAGCTAGCACGTGCGACGACGGGCTACGACGTGCGACGACGTCGTACGCGGCAAGTCGTCAAAGAGAACGCACCTAGGTGGGGCCCACAGTAGTCCTAGGGACCTTTGGGGGACCCACAATAACTCTGGAGAACTTGGGGGGCCCACGGTGGCAAGCGATGCGACGGGTGCGGGGTTGCAACGTTTGCTCTCGGTCGTACACAGCCAAATGCGGGGGCGGCCATCGGTCGCTGCGGGGGAACGGCTTGGTGCAGCGCAGCGGGTCGGTGCGGGCCTTGGTGCGGAGGGGTTTGTCGGTCGGGCGCTTGGGGCGGCTCGGTCACAGCGCTTGGATGCGGGGAGCGGGGTGCTGCAACGTTGCAACGGTTGCAATGTTGCGGGTGCGGGCGGGGGCTTCGGTCGGGCACGGTGAGATGCGGGGTGCGGAGCGGGCTTGCAAGCGGAGCGGGGCGATGCGGATGAGCGGAGCGGGCGACCGGTCTGACCGAGGGAATCTCTCGGTCGGAGCGGGCGAACAGGGCGGGTGCGATGCGGAGTGGCTGTGCGGAGCTTGGTGCGGGCGGAGCAGCGGTCGGTGCGGGAGAACGGAGCTCGTTCTCTCGGTCAGAGCGGGGGAAGTTCGTCGCAACGTTGCGACGAATCGTCGCAACGTCCAATTTGGGTTTTGGAAGAGGCTAGGGCTAATTTCTTGTGAAAATAGGTCTTCCTAGGGGTTGCTTATATAGTATAGATGGGTTGACTTGGTCTAGGGCTAAATCTAATAGGATTAGAAGTTTAAAATAATTTAAAATTTAAATCTCAATTTCTCCAACTCACCCAAGGATTTGACTTGGTCCAAATGAGCTGGAAATGGGCTCAAAAATTCTTTAAAACATTTTAAACTCAAATAAATTTTATTTGGCCGAAAATAATTTAAAAATTAATTATTAAAAATAATATAAAACTTGTTAAAAATATAAAAGTGGTCAAATAAACTCCAAAAATTATAAAATAAATATCGGGGTGATCGTGATGATGAATGTGAGCTAACTAAGAAGACGGATCTCAAATTCGACGTCGGACGAAGAAACTAAAAATAGAAACGTCTCCCGTCAAGAGTGAGAATCGTCACGTCTCATCGAGAAAGATTAAATTGTGGAAAAACGACTCGAGAAGTGTCGTTCCAAGATAGTGCCACTATTTAATACTCTCAAGGACGTTCACAACGGCATATCACACGAAAGTGTTCCCAAACGAACAAAGTCTAAAACAAACACGTGCACGGCCAAAAGCACGTGCACGAAAAATGTACAACGAAAAGTGGTCGTTACATCCTCCACACCTTAGAATAAAGTCCGTCCTCGGACTTTCTAATATAACTAGTCACTCTAGTAACTACCCTAATCAAGTCATATTATAATTCAACCAGGTATAGTCATTACAAGTGCTTACATATGCACTAGGTAGTCAAACATTAATACTACCAACACGTATATACATTTATATATATTCACGTACATTATACACTTATACCTATTATAGTCAGTCAAATTCATACATGTATTTCAATCAAATATATATAAGCATACATCCCTTATATACTACTACTCACAAAACAATAGTTCAGATACTCATATAAGGATAGTCTCACACTTAGCCAATACAATCATTGCTCTACCTATATGTAGCTACCTATGCACAAACATCAAGGGTATACTACCCTCTAATATTTCCTAGTATACATCCAATACTAAGCATATCCACATAAGCAGTCACACCATACCATTTTTAAGTCAAATTTTACTATATCTAATATATATTCACTACTACCATATTTCACTCATTATATAGTCATTCAATGCATGCAAATAGTTCACCATATATTCTCATCGCATACGGTCCTATAACTGTATTTACGACACGCCACATATATCATAGTCATCAAAACCTATAACTAAACACATACTTACCCGTGCATGGTGCACACCCATACACGCTAACATTTCATTTACGCATGCCAATCATACCATTATATAACTAGCACACATACACACCTAGTTTTAGCTAGTACACATACGTTCACACGAGAAAGTCCTTAGTAGTTAACTATACCACAAGACAAGCACCTATAACTATATACTGGCGTAGCGACCCACAATCATGTGCGTAGCACAACCAGGCACAAACACCCCTATCACTATACATACATCAACATCGCTATATTCAAACTTCAGGCATACATTCAATATACTTAGAGTATACCCACTCAAGCTTGAGTGAGACTCAATACATACATCAGAATACTCTATATGCGTAACACGACATTTATACCTATACCAATACCACTCCCCTATATATACATCTACCAATACAACCGTATACATTCCATAAGTCAATCACACTTAATATTTAATCAGATAACACCCACAGAGTTCAATCTAATTATATACCATAATAATAACATTACAGACACCAGCACCCACATATTTATAATACCCTCTCTAGTACAATCATACGTATTCATCGTATAGTCACACACATGTAACACATATATTCATACCATAGCCTACTACCTATAATTAGTATACTAACACATCCATACGTACATAATTAAGATGTGCAATAGTCGTGTATATCTCAAGGTATGCACGCATGCAACATCCCGAAAAACAAGCAATACTAATCAAAATTATACTCCTACTACCATATGCATATCACCTATATACTCAGGCAACAAAACATAACTACTTACATATAAGCACATTTCATATCCACGTACGAGCACACACTCATACGTGCTAACATATAGATCACATAATAGGCCCACCCTCTTAACCATACGTACTCTTATTATTATCACTACTAACATACACATAGCTTTACCAATCATTTATTTCAACCATTATAAGTATCTCTAACTACATACACAACTTAGATATTTCAACGCTAACTCTTATATACACAGGCATCCCTAGTATAGTATAGCTATCCACACAAAAATCTACAACTACTAACACACAACAACTTCATACTATCACGAATAACTCCTAGTACATATATAGGCAATCATCAATATACTATGGGGGTACACTCATTCAAGCCCACGTACACAGCTTAGGTACGTGCACTACGACTACCTCACAAGGTCCAAGGGCCTACTAACAATTAAGGGTTGACACAGACATTGACGGACCCTAAGGTCTAAGCAATAAAGAGAGGTCGAGAGCGTGACGAGGGAAGGATCAATAAGCACGAGTTCAGATAGGACGAATACAAGGAGACGGCTTGGTTAGGGAAACATTGACTCAATGGTGATGTTTAGGTTGAGGGAAAAAGGTAGACGTAGTGATGCTTATATAGGAGGGGAAAAGAAAGTAGGGTAAATAGCATGAGCTAAAATACGCAAAATTGAAAACTGTTGTACTTCAAAAAAGTTGGAATTCCTCATCTGTATAAAATATTTGAAGATCGATAAAGCGAGTTGAAATAAGTTTGAGTCGAATATTCATAATAAGAGAAAATGTTTTATTGGTTTATATAAAATCAATTTAAAAGGAAGTAAAATCATTTACACGAATATTAAGAACGTGGTTTAGAAAATTTATACGTCAGTAATTTAATATAATGTTGTCAAAAAGTTTTGGAAAGTCAAAGAATGGAATCAAGTAACGGAAGAATTAAAACTCATGTTAAATGCTTCAAAACTTTAGGCTATGGAAAATTCTAAAATGATCAATTTGAAACTGCTTTTAGAGAACCAGGGTTTGCCAGAAATGAGAAACTGATTTGCATAAGGTTCTTAATATATGAGCACAACAAGTCTGGCACGGATATAAAAATAGTTGAAAGTATGTATGGTGCACGGAAAATAATATTAACTTAGTAGTAGATTTATCGAAATCGAATAGCAAGTATTTAAAATCAAATCAGGGAGGGTCTGAAGCAGGAAGAGGTTATGAAAATAGCAATTTTGCAAAAATCTGAAATAGCGAGAACGACCAGCTTGCTGAAAGCTGAAATTCCATGTGTCTTGAAAGTATATTAAAGTAAACACTACATATCATTTGAATAACACAAATAAGAGGGAAAATTATAAATCGAATTGGGCAGGGCAAAAGTAAAACTAATATATGAAAGAACGACTCATTTACATAAGTATAAAAAAATATAGGCTGGGAAAATACCATAAGCTAGTATTCAAAAATTCCGACAACGTTTTAAAAATTTAAATCAATGAAGGAGGATGAAATATAGGTATATTAAAATTTTGAACAAAATTAAACTTAGTGGAAGAGAAGATTGAAAATACTTTCAGAAGGTTCAAGTTTTGTAATGGCGATGTTTGAAAATTGACGATGATCGTCACGGGGCGATCTCGTGAATCGGGGCAAGGAAATTGGTCGGATGATCAAAACATTCATATGCCTAGGTTATGAATCAGGAGAATCTACGGGGAAACTCCTGAAGGGTTTTGCGGGACCCTTAGGGCACAAAACTCTAGTCCCGTCCTAAGTCGGACGGAACATAGACAGAAAAGAAACAGCGGAAGAATAAAACTTATGTTAATCTAATTAACATGCAGTTAAAACAGTTTTAACTTAGCCCTAAGGTCCAAGACCCTTAGCCAAGATCTATGCCAACTTGGGATGGATCTGACCATCCCAAGAAGGATCTAACCTACTGCGATTAAATTAAACTAATGCTAATTAAACACATACCCGGAATCTCAACCCTGGGGCAGGCGAGATGTTCCGCACCGTCTTCCGAGCTGCTCCCGTCCCACGTCGAGCCGCTCCTTGAACTGCTCCCCGAACTGCTCCTCGAACCGCTCCGCATCCCGAGGCGATCAATCCCATGTCGCCGAGCCAACCACGCGCGGAAGAAAGTTTCACGCGAGTGAAACCTTCGCCTAGATTTCGGATCTGAATCCGAACTCCGTTGCGGCTTTGCTAGAGCCCTCAAGAGTAAGGCAGAAATTTATAGGGAGATAGAGAATATTATTTTAGCCTAGATCCGAGCGTGCTCCAACATTTATGAGAGCCGCTCAGATCTAGAGCTTGGGACGAGTTTAGAGGAAGGGGGCAGACCCCCTATTTATATAGGCAGCTGACCCATCCCCTCTACTCAATTTCCGATGTGGGACTAAAATTAGAGTCAATTAAATCAAGTTAGTTTGCACTTCACAAAGTGCAAACTTCCGTGAATTTTAACTCACTCACCGTTGAGCTTCAAGATTGATACAACCTATCAATACGACGAGCGTTCAACGGTGAACGCATAGGAAAAAACCGTTCGTCAATCGGAGTTCGTTTGACCCTCCAATTGAGTGTCCAAAGATCAGCCCAAACAATGTATTTCATAAATACAGGCAGCCGTCAGCAAGAAAACGCACCTAGGGTTCGCAACCCTAGGTGTGGGGCCCACACAGGGGCCCCACGCATCAATCATGCGCGCGCAGCCCGAGGGGCGCGTGCCTGGCACGCGCCCGCAGGCGCGTGCCAAGCACGCGCCACCGCAGGGCGCTGGCACCCTGCGGCGCGTGCAAGGCACGCGCCCGTAGGCGCGTGCCAAGCACGCGCCTGCAGGGCGCTGAGCGCCCTGCGGGCGCAGGGTCACAGGCGCCCCGAAAGGGGCGCCTCCCCTCTCTGCTACAAAACGGGGCCCGGCCCTTTGGGCCGGGAAACTCCTACGGTCGACCAACTAAAGATTTGGAACTAGGCACTAAGACTTCTAAAGGTTAGACGGTAAAGGAAAGCGGTAAAGGAAAGTGTTCAGCTTGGTCCGAAATCGATGAACCCAAAAGCGAACGACCGAAGGAAAATCGAGAAGTCTAATATGGTCAGGGTTAGGCAAGGGCCACTAGGGTAACTCCTACGGCGATCAATTGCTGACAGGGAGCCTAACTATCAATCAGGGCCTCTAACTAGCACGCACGGACGTCTAACTAAGTCTTCTTACCACCTAGTGTCGTAAGAAAACGACTAGACTCAGGGATTATGACTCGGATGTTGCAATTTATTTAATGGACATTCCGTTATTATCGTTGTTTCGTTAATTCGCAATTGCAAGACGACCTGCATGAGCCACCAACAAAACCTGTCACGCCCCGCTTCCCAAAAATATGGAGGCGAAGCGTGAGAAGGTCCGCTCAGACTTGAAGCTACAAAGCTGCAAGTCCGATAAGCGTCGATCAAATTTAAAACTGCAGGTCCTTGCAACACGAGCGAAACAAGATAATAATAATGAATTGAGACAAAAGAATAATCTCAGAATATCCATAAATATAAATTCCAACATCGCAGAAAAGCCACCAGGCTAAAAGAAAAAGAGACTAAAGGCCCAAACATGGCCAATAAAAGTACAAAGTACAAAACAACGGTGCTACGCACCAACAACTAACAAAAGGCCTAAAACAAAATAAAGCTCAACAAAGACTCAAAGAATGGTCACCGGTGTCCACCAAAATCCTCCTGTGCAATCATGGACTCAGTCTCAGCGTCAGCAACACATCACGTACACCGCAACGGTCTCTGGCTCAGGGTCTAACATGTGACACCCAAAAGAGCAAGGGGCACATGTCAACAAGTCTACAAGAGACTTGTGCAAGGAAACTGAAAGCACAAGTAAAGCAACCTAGCAGTTCTAGCATGATGCAATGACATGGCAGTTTAGGTATGAGTGCAGCAGGTAAAGAAAACAACAAGTAAACTATCATGGCATGGCAAGTGTGGCAAGACTAATAACATTTACAAGGATTTCTCTAGTCATGTTTTCATGTCATGTGCAGAGTTTACGCCTTACAGCTGAAATGACTTTCTTTCACACTGATTGGTCGCTTAACTCCGCCCCACCCAGAGTTTACGCCCTACAACTGCAGTTGCTGATCAGGCAGACTCCCAGATGATTGGTCGCTTAACTCTTACCCCATCCCACGTGTATCGAGCCAGGGCCTTACCCCCGAACGGTAATGCTCGCTTCTGGATCACGAGCCAGGAAGTGTTTTTCATTTTTGGCATAGGGGTGCACCTAGCCCTGGACAAGCAAGTACAAGTATGTAGCGTGTGCTACGAATGCAATAGTCAATGCATGGATGACATGTAAGATGCAATGCATGGCAGTTAAAAGTGCGTACAGGTAAGGAAAGTAAACGTGACAGTTTAGTATACATGAACAACAAGTTTAAAGGGTTGGATCTAGCTGTAATGCCCTACCAGCTACTGCACAAGTACTAGAGGGGGGGTGAATAGTACTTTAAAATAATAAGGAGTATAATTCCAAATTAAATTGCAAACAACTACCAAATCAATTTGCGGAAGCTTAAATTGAATGACAACAATTAAATTAACAATGCAAACAAACGAAGTTAATGGGTTCGGATCCACCCAAGTCTCCCCGACTTGTTCCCGGTGATCCTACGTCCCAACCACCCGGATCCCTTCCGGATACTTGAGTTAGAAACCCTAACTCAAGATTTCCACTATGAATATCTTGTGAAAAACCTTCACAAGATCAAATCATACATGCAATAGCAAACGTGAATCCCACAACCCGGGATCACAACCTTCTCTCACAACCGAGAGAAACACAAAACAATATTAAAGAGTTTAATATGAAATAAACAATCTTACCACAAAATCCTATACCTTGAGTTTTTCTTACCCAAAAGGTGAAATGAAGGATTTGAGGAAGATGAAGTCACCAAGACCTAGCACCAAGGAAATGACCAGCAATCGGTGCCTAGGAAAGAGTTGGAGACTTGGATCAAGCAATAGCTTGAAGAGCTCACCAAGAACAAGCTTCTCTCTAGATCTAGAAATGAGAGAGAATGGGTTTCTTGTGAGGAAGAGAGCTTTAGATTTGAGGGAGAATGGCTATCTCTTTAGAACTCAATGAATCTCTTAATGGCAGCTCTAACCTGGATAGAAATGACCTAGGTTCGTATTTATAGGGTCCCATAAAAACAAGTTAGGTCAATCACCAACGGATAGAAATCTGTGAGAATTAGTCGGTAAAAGAACAATCACTGACCGACTAGTTCATCAACTAGTCGGTCAGCCAAACAACGTGGACCGACTAAGAGTAGATCTGAGAAGAGATAGAAGTTCAGACCTAGAAATCTAGTCGGTCAAAGAAGACTGTCTGACCGACTAGTTTCACAACTAGTCGGTCAGTCAATGAACGTAGACCGACTAAGAGGCAAAATGACTTAGTCTGAAGACAAAGTGACTTAGTCGGTCCAAGAACAAAAGTTGACCGACTAGATTGTCAACTAGTCGGTCACCAAACGTTCTTAGACCGACTAACGGTAAACAGTAGCCTAGGAGAAATTTAGAGTGAACAGTAAGTCACAACTAGTCGGTCAAAGAAGCATCACTGACCGACTAGTTTACAAACTAGTCGGTCGGTGAGTCAACGTAGACCGACTAACTGTAAACAGTAAAGTCCAAGAAATTAAGGAATCAAACTAGTCGGTCCAAGAACAGTTGCCGACCGACTAGATCACCATCTAGTCGGTCAGTACTTGTTCTTGTACCAACTAACATGCACAAACAAGTCCGAATCGAAGCGCGACGCTTCGAGGAAGTTAGAATGAACTTTTGCAAGGATCCTAGAGCTACGAAATGAGCGTAATGAAGATAGAAACGTAAGATATACTCAAGGCTTAACATTCTATATAACGAAGCTAAAAGACTATAAATAAAACCTTAATAAACGGTCTTTGAGAGCTTCGATTGAATCTTCATATCTTCCAAAGCGTCGCAAGAGCTTCAACGAAGCTTTAGGCATGTATGCATGAACAACAAGTTTAAAGGGTTGGATCTAGCTTCGTTGTCAAGCTAGATCAATTAGGTGACGGATCTAGTTTCGTTGTCAAACTAGATCAAGTAGGCGTCTAGTCAGCTATCATTTCACTGACTAGTCTCTTTTACGCTAAAAACAAGGAAGTGGCCTAAAAACATGGCCCTACACAAGAGTTGGCAAGTTTCACTTGCCTGCAAGCACGACGTCTGAGCACACCGTCCAATGAGTCCAAAATCACAATTATCCTACGTGCACAAGTCCACCGGCCTAAAGTCCATATTATTAATCTTCATTAGTGAATTTAAAACATTTAAAATACTTTAAAAATACCGATTTTAGTCTTGATTAGCATGCATTGGGTTGGGGGTCCTAAGGGTGCAAAACGTTACCTCAACACGACGCGAAAGCTACACCGGCGTCGGGTAGCGACGCCGGGGGTTGGAATAATAGAACGCGCTCCAAGTCCTGATTCCAATATAGTTTCCTCGCTGGAAAGTTCAGAGCATCAACCCGGGCGACGGTTCCAGATTCCAAAGCTAGCACGTGCGACGACGGGCTACGACGTGCGACGACGTCCTACGCGGCAAGTCGTCAAAGAGAACGCACCTAGGTGGGGCCCACAGTAGTCCTAGGGACCTTTGGGGGACCCACAATAACTCTGGAGAACTTGGGGGGCACACGGTGGCAAGCGATGCTACGGGTGCGGGGTTGTGATGTTTGCTCTCGGTCGTACACAGCCAAATGCGGGGGCGACCATCGGTCGCTGCGGGGGAACGGCTTGGTGCAGCGCAGCGGGTCGGTGCGGGCCTTGGTGCGGAGGGGTTTGTCGGTCGGGCGCTTGGGGCGGCTCGGTCACAGCGCTTGGATGCGGGGAGCGGGGTGCTGCAACGTTGCAACGGTTGCAACGTTGCGGGTGCGGGCGGGGGCTTCGGTCGGGCACGGTGAGATGCGGGGTGCGGAGCGGGCTTGCAAGCGGAGCGGGTCGATGCGGATGAGCGGAGCGGGCGACCGGTCTGACCGAGGGAATCTCTCGGTCGGAGCAGGCGAACAGGGCGGGTGCGATGCGGAGCGGCTGTGCGGAGCTTGGTGCGGGCGGAGCAGCGGTCGGTGCGGGAGAACGGAGCTCGTTCTCTCGGTCAGAGCGGGGGAAGTTCGTCGCAACGTTGCGACGAATCGTCGCAACGTCCAATTTGGGTTTTGGAAGAGGCTAGGGCTAATTTCTTGCGAAAATAGGTCTTCCTAGGGGTTGCTTATATAGTATAGATGGGTTGACTTGGTCTAGGGCTAAATCTAATAGGATTAGAAGTTTAAAATAATTTAAAATTTAAATCTCAACTTCTCCAACTCATCCAAGGATTTGACTTGGTCCAAATGAGCTGGAAATTGGCTCAAAAATTCTTTAAAACGTTTTAAACTCAAATAAATTTTATTTGGCCGAAAATAATTTAAAAATTAATTATTAAAAATAATATAAAACTTGTTAAAAATATAAAAGTGGTCAAATAAACTCCAAAAATTATAAAATAAATATCGGGGTGATCGTGATGAATAATGTGAGCTAACTAAGAAGACGGATCTCAAATTCGACGTCGGACGACGAAACTAAAAATAGAAACGTCTCCCGTCAAGAGTGAGAATCGTCACGTCTCATCGAGTAAGATTAAATTGTGGAAAAACGACTCGAGAAGTGTCGTTCCAAGATAGTGCCACTATTTAATACTCTCAAGGACGTTCACAACGGCATATCACACGAAAGTGTTCCCAAACGAACAAAGTCTAAAACAAACACGTGCACGGCCAAAAGCACGTGCACGAAAAATGTACAACGAAAAGTGGTCGTTACAGTATCTGTTGGATGGTCATAAGTTAAAGACCCTTTTGTGGAGCCCGGGTAATGTATTTCGACTCTATGTCTTTATCTTCGCCACTCATGATAATTATATCTGTTGTCTATTGATATGACTAAGGGAAACTACCAGAGTGGTGATTCTGGAATGGACCGAGTCTGGAGGGAGCAGCGGAAGAAAAAGAGGAGCGCCGAGTGGTCGAGCACTCGTGCTGAAAGGTCGGGCGCTCGTGCTGAAGGGTCGAGCTCTAGTACTGAAGGGTCGAACTCTCGTACCGAAGGGTCGAACTCTCGATCTCCCCTTCCAGTCAACCAGAGCTCTTCTTCTGAGGGGGGAGGTCAGGCAAACCTCGAGGCCTTCTTCTCGTGCCCCCTCAAGGGAGGTTTCGAGTCGGGCCTCTGTTTGACCTGTTGCACCTCTTGCCTCTGTCGTGGTCTCGGAGCCGCTGGTGGTGGTTGACATCGATACTGCCGATATTGTCGAGTCGACTGAAGCGATTGGCTAGAAACGGGAGATGCACTCCCAAGGGGAGGAGGATCCATTAAAAAGGAGGCGAGTGGAGGAGGAGGATCCTCTCCCTTCGCCCATGGAGAAGGGTATGGGGGTCGCCCCTCTCGAGTCTCAGGGGCAATGAGGCTTCTTCGGCACCTCAGGCTCCTGTGACACCTCTTCTGGATTGATGGCCTAGGTGCAGTATTGTGTCACCCGTCCCTCTGGTCAGATTGATCCCAGTGGAGTTTGATCGAGCTTTACTGCTCAATCAACTTTCATCTCGCTCCTTAGGGCCCGTACTGTGTGACCTAACTACCCTCCCTTCGACATTGGAAGGGAGGAGTTGGCCCTGTTGGATTTTGGAATGACTGCTCGGTTGATGGAGAACTCGATTCTCCCCAGGGACTTGGAGCTTCTTCAGAGGTTGGACCTTGAACGGATGGTCAACTTATTTGTGGGGAACGGATACCAGGTACATCGTCTGACTTCTATTTATTGACGCCTGAGTTAGTCGTCCCCGACTAATCTTTTCTACAGATATCCGTTCTAGGCGACGTGCTGTGTCGTCAAGTCGTCGACTTGATCGAAGGAGGTCGGCGGGTAGCAGACGTGGAGCGCAAGGCGTTCGAGCTCGAGGCTCGGATGAGGAAGGCAGAGGAGGACTTGGAGAAAGCACTCGCGGCTAAGGTAGAGGCCGAGTGGGCGGTTGTAGAGGCTAAGAACAGTCTCTCGTCCATGTCGGACCTCCGCAAGTCTGCCGAGCTCTAGTGGAGTGTGGAGAAGGCTCGGCTTGAGGTGGTCGGAGGCAATCGAGCTCCGAGCCAAATCTTCCGACTCTAAGAGGTGGTCGGAGGCTTGCAAGGCGAAGGCCGCGGAGTTTCCGGCCAAAGTCGTCGAGCTCGAGAAGGCCGATGCGAGGGAGAAGGCAGAGCTTACAGCAAGGTTCACAAAATCGATAGAAGCCTTCTCCAATGTCTTTACACCTGGAGGCGCTCCTCCTCCTTCTTAGGCCGTTGGGCCTTAGTTTAGGCTTCTTGAAATTTTCTTGTTTTCATTACTTTTCCATTTGAAATGAAAACAAATAATGAAAACTTTTTGTAACCTTGGTGTACTTTTTGTATTTTCCTTTACTTGAATATATGCATGTGTATGGCCCCTAAACGACCCAACTTCTAATTTCATAGAAATCGAAGGTAAGTTTTGTCGTTGATAAGTTAGGTGCATTCAATCGATGAACACAATCTCTTAAATTTTAAATCACGCTTTGTTTGGTAGCGAGGGGCCCAGCCCCTTTGACTTAGAGCCAATGACTGTGGTGGATCGTTCAGTGGCGAGGGGGATCCCTCGGCTGACGAGCGTCGTGGGTCGTTCAGTGGCGAGGGGGATCCCTAGGCTTACGGCTGACGAGCGTCGTGGGTCATTCAGTGGCGAGGGGGGATCCCTCGGCTTACGGTTGATGACTAGGGTCGTTCAGTGGTGAGGGTCGAGGCCCCTTTGACTTACGACCGACAAGCATTGTGGGTCGTTCATTGGCGAGGGGGATCCGGTGGCCTACGGGAGACGACTAGGGTCGTTCGGTAGCAAGGGGCGAGGTCCCTTCGACTTATGGCCGACGAGCATCGTGGGTTGTTCAATGGCGAGGGGGGATCCCTCGACTTACGACTGATGACTAGGGTCATTTGGTGGCGAGGGGCAAGGCCCCTTCGACTTACGGCCGATAACTAGGGTTAGAAAATCGTCAGACAAATAACGAAAAGTGATCGACTTTGTATTTATCATGAATAGACATAAGATAAAAGACAAAGATAAGTTTAAATCAATTAGTGTATTTACCCTCATTGGTACAAACATTGATAGTACTTTCGCAAATGCTCAGCATTTAAAGGGTGAGGAAGTTCTCTATCATCCAATGTAGCGGGTCGATAGGTGGCAAGATGATGCGTCTGGAATCAACTCCCGAAACGATGTCGTTTACCTCAAGCGCACGGTATAGTGGCAAGCAGGTATCGAACACGGAAAAGCGGTGTTATACTACCTATCTACTCCTAGGTTGAGTTAGACTTGTGGGTTTATTGGTGGGTGTGGATTGTGAAGTGTCGTGATGGTGATGGATGCGAAGGTTGTGTCACTCAATGTTGCAAACCAGGGGTTCCACACAAAGAAAGAAAGAGATAAAATACAAAAGATTAGGGCTTAGGGCTCACCACTAGGACCGTCGGATGTCGACGCTAGGTTAAGACTCTTACATTGCGTTGGTTTTATTGGGGATTGTAGCATCTAGGAAGTGAATTCATGGTTCTAAGCACCATGAATCTAACGTATCAAATTAGCCCGTAGGCACATACAATACGTGCATTAAGGATCTACGATAATCTCCCCACTCTCGTGGTTCGAATGCTCTCAACTCGTACCACTCTCGTGGGTTAGAGCTTCGAGGTATTTTGGTGGCTCTTATTGACGCAATGGCGATAGCCGTCAATTAGTTATATAGTTCATCGGTGGATCCCCTCAAGGCATGAGCCGGGCATGGTCACGTGCCCCAGTTGAATCAACTAACTCTCTAATTAAATCAGTAAGATATTCCTTAAGCTAATCGATTCCACCGACCGTGGGCACGATCTCAGTACGAATTCTCCTAGGGATCTTGATAGTTCAACCAAAATACAACCCCATTTATACCAACGTACCATAAAAATCCCAACTTTGCAACTAAGTCCTAAGATCCATGGGCTAATCCCTTAGCCCTAGAAAATACTACTCATGCATCATAGG